>BQNB010004925.1:9686-100155 GCA_026074375.1 Tanacetum coccineum | reverse complement strand
ACACAGATTTAGAAGGACAATACTTGTGATCCTATGATTCTAGATGTATAAATCACTATATGGAGAGCTATCCCAGACTCTAGATTACCTGTTCCGTATCACTAGATCCAGTTGAATGATAGGTCGTATACAAAAGCATGTAAACAAGTATAAATTGATAAACATAAACAAGCATTCAATGATAAATCAAGAAATCAAGATAAACAATACTAAACATTCAAATCTTCATATAATGGCTAATACCCAAAGGTATTAGCCTTCAAACGTCATAATAAATACAAGAGAAGTAATTAAGCCAAGGTAAACTAACTGAGTTAACGAATTATACCAAAAACTGAACGATTACTAAAGTATATGGAATTACACGATGGCTCCTATGGAATTGATAATGTTGCTTGACCTCTTCTGCTCTTTTTGTCTTTTGAAAATCGACTTTTGTGGTTTAGGTATCGAGGATATGATTTAGCACTCTTAAAACTCGTTTTTGAGTTTTGTATATATATAGGGTCTGGAAGTCGGTTCGATACGGCGTATCCATGGGTTGTATACGATGTATTGGGGATTTCTTAGAGCAAGGACTACGCTTAATATCTTCCAGAGTAACTCTCGCTCTTAGTGATCGACACCCTACTTACCAACAAAGCTACATCTGACCGGGTACAGTACCCGTTAGAGTGTTGTTTTTAGGTATAGTTAGCATAAAATAAATATTGAAACTTGATACATAAAATAGCTACACACAATGACACATCAAGTTTTTAGCGCTATTGTCGGGGAGTGAAGTTGTTTAATTATTTTTTATTAGTGTTTTAGTGTAGATGTAGTTTAGATTAATTTTCATATTTGTGTGTGTTTGTTTGGTGTGTTTGATTTTCTGCAGTGTATATTTTTGCATATTATGTGTTTGTATGTTTTTCTGCATTGTTACCGTTTGCTGTAACTTTCTAAGTCGAATACTCAATACGGCGCATTCATATTCTTGGATATGGCGTATAAATTTTTTTAAACCAATACAACGTATTCGACTCTATCATCAATTTGGCGTATACAGTTTACTGTATACGACGTATTTATCTATTTGACTATTTTCTTTCCTAGTAAATTTATTACAGGTTAATATGGACGACCCTAACATAACTATGGAAGAGTATATCAGGCTTGAGGAAGAAAAAGCTCGTAGGCGTGGTAAGGTGTATAACTAAGAAACTGCTACGTATGATAAGATCTGGTATGATAACGATGTTCACAACCTCTAATCTGTTGAAAATGAATTCCCAACTATAGTCTTAAATAACCCGTTAACATCTGAAGAAATGCTCTGCTGTAAACCCACGGTAAGTCCTCTTAACGACAAAAAAATTGACTTTAGAATATCGTTTGACGAATCGAACGATGAAGATTACACGGTGATTTATGACAAAAATTCATTTTCCTATAAAATAATTTTTGTCGACGATTTGAAAACGGATTCGGAAAATGATAATGATAAAGTCAATATGCCTTTGGTCCCGTCACCTAAGCCCACATTTAGGTATTTTTAATGATTTATACTACTTTAAAGATTTTGAGAATGAATTTCCAGCCATTGTTTACAATGATGCTCTAACGTCTAAATTAGATTTCTTAACTGAATCTACTGTAAGTCCTCAACATATCGATGAATTTAATTTAAAAGATGAAACATCATTGTCCGAATGTGATGAAGAGGAACAAAACGTTTTATACTTTAATGATCTATTTTGTTTTAACATAATTTATCCTGATGATTCTAAATCGGATGAGGACAATGATGATAATAAATTTAATATTAAACAATCTTCGAGGGGTAATGTAATAAATATCGATGATGGTGCCTATGCACATGGGTCAAATAAGCTTTTGGAAACAAGTCATGATACATCCAATAAATTTTTCAAAACTAAAACTTTTATCAAGGAATTAAATGTTAATATCGTGGCTTGGAATTATCTTAACAATGAGATGATATTAAATCTTATTAAGAATCTATATGTGCCATTTGGTATCCCGTTTGAACCTAAATTATTTTATAAGGATGGGACTAAACTAGGGCAACTCTAACTTAAAGACTTTTCTGTAAACAAAAGTGCTTACCGGGAGACAACCCGGACTGTTATTTCTTTTTATCGAGTCTGTCTACCCAGACTGTCTATACGGTGTATCCAAACCCCATGGATACGGAGTATTGACCTTCTGGACGTTATCCAGTCTTTATTTTCAGCACAATATATACGACGTATTCATTAAATGAATACATCGTATTTAACGACTGACCTACAAGTATCAATACGGCGTATCCTGAGGTATGGATACGGCTTATCGATTTCCTGTACAGTTTCAGGTTTTTATTTTGAGTCTTACCAAATGAATACACGGAGATAGAATTGCACTTGTTTTCTTATTATTTATTACAGGACCTCTCTGCAAAGAAATCGACAATGTTGGTGAAGTATCTACAATCTGAAATTCTTGCTCATTAAATCAACATAGAGAATCTACAAAGCAAAATATCAGGGGAGTTTCTCATTCTAATTCTTTTAATTCTTGTTTTGAATGTTTTATCTATACAATACAACAAGGACGTTGTATAACTTAAGTGAGGGGATAGGAATTAGAACGTTACTTGTCCTATTTTTCAGATTAAAATGCTTAAATTATGCTCAAATTAAAAAAAATTTCAAGCATACTTTTGTGAAATTACTTGATACATAACCTGCATTCATAACCTTTATTAGATATTATGAGGATCCAGCCTTATCCATTTTTAAATGTTTACCCAAATTCTACAAAAATATGAGTGTGTCAATGATGTTATAGACTTTAGAACTTGGCTTGGTATATCTATTCGAGATTACAGTGATGAGTACTATGGATTCAGATGGAATAACTTGTTTAAATTGGTAAATGTTTAGGATTACACCCAAAAAGCCTATACATGTTGTTTTATTAACTAACTATACTGGTTATTTGAATCCCATATAAACCCTTTGTTTACTCTCATTTTAAGAGTAAGATACCCCTAGAAAAACCTATAGAGCCAATCCTTTAGGATAACACCAACTATTCGTTTCGTTACACCTTAGACTACCCTGTTAGATTAAGTCCATTTATCAGTTGCTAGTTGCTTAAAGTGTAAAGTATGTATTTCCTGAGTCTTGTGTCATTTTCTATCTTTGGTACGGTTAGGATTTGCACATTGCAAATGGGAATGTATAAAGTAGTCAAAGCTCATGTATTTTTACTACCATCATAATTATTGGTATGTCCAAAGAATGAAGAATTATCAAAGGAGTTATCTAGAGTCATTATGATCGTGAAGATGGTGAAATTACACCGAGATTCGTAGTTATGTATTGTTAAAAAAGAAAAAAATTAGAAAAATCGCAACAAAAAAGAGGAGTAAAGTTTGAAAATAATCGTTTCGCAAAAGCTTAAACTAAAGGAATAATATAAAGGATCGATTATTCGTTGATACGTCTTATAAGTCAACAATGTAAAGTTTTGTATAAAGTGGTAGATATCGCCACTTGTCTTGTAAAAATATGTAAAGTATGGGATGAATGAGAAGTTGACTGTTATGGGAACGCCAACTTAGGTTGTTGTTTTTGATCTATGATCAAGACATTTATGTAAATAGTTGTGTCTTTTTCATGGTAACGGTCAGGAAAAGTATCAAGCAACTTGTGCCTTATTTGTTTTGGATTTAATCTATTTGTTTCGTAATTTTATTTAACAACAAATTATTTCCCTTTTCTAATCATTAACCTTGGGTTTTACTCGAATAAGGATGTGATCGAGTCATGCATGTCTATTCCGTCGTTATGGCCATGTATGCGTGACTCAGCTTCCTTGTTGGTTTATTACTTTTGGTGAAAGTTATAAGATCCATACCTTATTTTCCTCATTCTAACCCTTGGATAAACTCGAATGAGGATGTGATCGAACAAACATGTCTATTCTGTCGTTACGGCCATGTATATGTGATTCAACTGCCTTGTTGGTGTGGTACTTTTGGTGAAAGATTGTTAGAATGATCAACCCTAAGCCTTATAATAAAAACCTATTTTACCTTTATAAACTTGTTACTCCTTAGCTCTAGTAGTGGCGATGTGTATTTTTGCCAAGCTTATGATAGAATACTCATCATGACTGTAACACCCCAAAAAAAATGTGTTGCAGTGGAAATATGTCAGGGAGCGTTACTTCATAATACAACAACTCAAGATACAAGAGAACGACCTCTAAATGTGTCGTTTGTAAAACAATCTCGTAAATTTTCTGAAATCAAAATAATAGTTGTCCCATAATTGCATCACCATGAAAAACTTGAATGTAAAGACTCCAATGCACATCAAATAATCCAAGCATCTAATTCACCTGAGAAAAACATGCTTAAAAGTGTCAACATTAAAGTTGGTGAGTTCATAGATTGTAAGTATAAATGTAAAATTGGGATCCAAAGATTTTATAAAGTATGCATGACATTTAAATCCTTATAAGATTGCCAAAAAGTGTAAGAGTAAATGTGAACCAACGGTTAGTGTTTATTGCTTCAGCAATATAATGAAAAGTTGTTCAGAAATTTGTAAGGTTCATACAGTAGTTGGGACAGTTTGAGATCCAGTTGTTTTTCAAAATGTATGGGTCTACTATAACAAATACCGAGTACCAAATAGTATTATTTATGTTGCGTACAGCTAATGACATCGAAACCTTAAGTATACGTTGCTATAAGTTTGTTGACCCTGTAGGTGCATTGCTGATAGCAACCTAGTTTCCTCAATGTATTGCGTCTGTACATGGTAGTGCGGTTGTTAATCTACCGGACGGGGGAGTTCATTCCCAATAGATCTATTCACAGTTGCGCTCCTCAACGGTCCTGGTAAGAAATTAAGGTCATGATTAGCGGGGACTTCATGGCAACTACAGTACTTAGGCATACCACGTAAAAAGGGAAATTCTCACATAAAGTACTTGTGTCCAAAGTAAAAGTAACCATTGTATTCGTAAATAGCTTTGAGTACTTAAATCCATAAGTAGAAAAGAGTGTGATATAAATCAAGTAGTTGAGTTGAGCATGTATTCTCCCCTGAGATTTGTAAAGTAAATGTAAAACAAATGAAAGAGGGCTATAACTCCATCGATGATGAGAATGATTGGTGGAGGTACACATTGAGTACAAGACGAAACGAAAACTGAAACGGCTCGACCAAGAAGTTGCAACTAGTCTTAACGGCTAAGTCTCACTAGCTTAGGGTAATACGTTTGGGTTTTCCGATGAATGGTTCATGTCACGCGACACGTTTGATAAAGATTTAGGTTAAAGTTGTATAGTTTTGGTGAGTTGATTTAATAATTTAAATCAAAAGCATATGTAATTCATAGATTGAATCTTATAGCAATGTATGTATTATTCCTGTATATATTACATATGAAAAATAAGCAAATTATATAATTGTATGACGAATTATATAATAAGACAAAATCAAATGAAGAATTCTTGAAAATATATACTTAACTTGCAAAATATTGTTTAAGAAACGTGAGTAATGATTTAAACAAAATGATTCGACGCGTTTTTGGAAAATCACCCTTAATAAATTAAAAAAGTCCCTAGCATGAACAGTAATCGTACGTTTTAAAATTACAAAACCTGTACACTATGTTTTTCTTAAAGCTTTTTACAAAGGTTATGATGGTTTAATTTCTAGTTGGACATTATAAAATCATATGTTTTATTTTCATAATCTGTATTATGTTTCCTTGATGTTTGCTAAATAGTTAAAATATAACTTAACCTTTTTCAATCTATTTGTGTTGCAAGCCCGAACACCCCCCCTTAAGGTTATTTTAATCGCAAAAGTGAACGTAATAAAAAGAGTATTTATTTAACTATTCCACCATTTGATCCAGTTTTACATATATAAAAGCTTATGATGTTTTTATTAGTCGATTTGTATTAACCCAACCCACCCTTACTTGGTCATACCAAAACCAAACGCACCCTTAGGTGCCCGCTGTCCCAAACACCCTTGCTTGGGTGTTATACCCAAAACCAAACGCACCGTTGCGGCTACCATGAGCCAAACAGCCCCTTCGGCTGTTAAACCCACAACCAAACGCTCCCGTCCCGTGAAACAACAAACCAAACACCCCCGAAAGCTGCTGTCCCAAACGCACCCTTATGGGTCGTTGACCAGCGAAACAAACACCCCTACTGGCTGTAAAACTCAGGTCCAAACGCACTCTTACGGTTTAATAAAAACAACCGCACCCTCTAGTGGCCTTTTCTGGCTGAACCAAACGAACCCGCTGCGGTGCAAACCAAATGCACCCGCTGCGATGCTAAAACCAAACGAACCTCAACTGATTAAAAAGAGACGACGCACCCATTTTGGGCACTAACCGTAACCCAACGCACCCTTGTGCGGTTTCCCTTCACCAAACGGACCCTATGTTGTTATCATAGCCAAACGCACTCTTTGGTTATTAATAGAACCACAACCCAAACCGCACCCTCTTCGGCTGAGGAACCCACAAACCAACAAACTCAGTTTGTTACAACAAACGCACGCCTCGGGTCGTTATAAACTAAACCAAACGCTCCTTGGCGTGGTGCTGCAAGGCCACATTCACCCCCCGATGGTGCAAACCAAACGCACCCCCGCTGGGTGGTTCCATAAAACAAACGCACCCTATGTGGGTCTAACCCGAAACGAAACGCACCCCTCGCGGTTTTATAACAACCTAGACGTATCCTAACTATGTTACACAATCAACCGCACCTTTACTGGTGCTATAACCAAATCAAACGCACCCTTTTTAGTGCCTGAAACAAGACCGAACACACCCTCGAGGTGTTATTTTAAAACCAAACTCGACGTTGACTGAGTGGTGGTCGAACGAGGTGGTGGTGTGATGTAGATGGAGGTGAAGGTAGATGTGGTGGAGTGCGGCGGCGTGAGGAGGACGATGGGGTTGGGTTGGAGATGGTGGCGATCGTTGTGGTGTGAAGGTGGTAGAGGTGGTGTTGCATGGCGGCTGTGGTGTGGCCGGAATCAGCCGCCGGGAAACATGGCTGAAAAAAAATGAGAGAGAAAGAGATGGAGGCTTGGAAAAAGATGTGTAACCCTAACTCCTTAACTTACATATATATATGTAAAAAGTTATATAAAAAAAATATGGCAAGCCTTGGATAGCCTAGGGTAGATTTTGAAAATATAAACACAGGGACCAATAGTGTAATTTTTTTGTAAAATATCGGTTCAGGGCTCATTTGAGTGACTTAATGGATGATTCAAAATACGAAGCTTGCGCCATTGTTTTCCAATTAATTTTTCTGATAAAAATGAGTATTCACTCGACTAATTTTGTAAACGTTTTATAGAATTTATTTAAAAAGTTTATCATTCATTTATATATTTTTCCGATAAACTTTATCCGTAAAACGAATTTTTAACTTTAATAATTGCGTTTTTAACATACGTTTTCGATTACAGGATAATTAATTTATTTAATAACTTATGATAAATAAATACGGATTTAATTATTTTGGGTCGGTACGCGTTGTGTTCAAAACTTTAGCGAGGGCATTTCAGTCACCTTCTGACTGTTTCCATGTCTCGGTCAAAACTGAAAAGTTGCCAGGAATGTCGTTTTGCATTAAATTGCTTTAGAGTCCGAGTTGTGAAAACGTGCTTTAGGTGGTCGTTCTTATAAGTCAAGCCAGACACTAAAAGTCAACGATTGAAATAGTCATTCAAAAATTCGAAAATTCTCGGATGTTACAGTACCTACCCCTTAAAGAAATCTCGTCCCGAGATTTAAATTTGTGTTATCCGATTGTGTGACCAAGGAAAGACTTAAGATTTACTAAGCCATTTGAACATGACGCTGATAACTTTATTCAGCAATATCTGATGTTTCGACATTTCTTAATATCCGTAAATTTTGGCTAGGTTGACCAGGATATCCAATCCGTTAGAATATGTATTAGAGAAATATCATTACAAGGTTTATTGTTGGTATAAATTGCTTTATGAAGCAAACTTCTTAATAGAACACACATCAAGGGGAAAGTGTAGTCGCGTGAGTATGTTTGTATAAGTCTCTAAATGTCCGAGGACGGAGTCTCGTTTCCACTATCTGTAATGTTCGATGATTCACATCAACGTGGCTTATGTATGTAAGTACCCAACTTACTTGGCAGTACTAGGATGTATCGCGACCTAAGTCCTCCTACTAGTGGCCCGAAATGAATAGTCCAACTATTTGTTTCGTCGATAGGTGTTTATCTCGTTTATAGGGGAGTTGCATAGCCTATTGGATAAAGTTGTATCAGTCGGGACCGCTACAGGACCCAACAACAGCAACCATGAAAATTATAACAAACGGCTATAGGATGTTGTACTCAGTCTGTTAGCTCCACAGACAGTTTACGATTGCAAGGATTTGCAATAGCAACAGTAACCTTCCCCAGCACACATCTCAGCTTGTTTTTTCTTTCCCATGGTCCTTAGGAAATTAGGAAGTATCTTCACTTTAGGTTATGCCAGCGCGTACCAGAGAAAATAAACTGAAGAAGTGGAAGACCGACCATCTCCTTGCTTTCTTGAAAGAGCGCTGCTCCATTTTAAAATTAAAAAGCTTGTCTAGTGTATAGCCGCCTTGTTGTCTTCCTCTACAGCAGAGAGTTGAAAAAACATATGTTGTGATGTTGTTTCAACTTAACAATAGGTCAATTTCACTTCTTTCTAGAAGGTTTAGTCCCAAGGGCGGAGAATAAAGGATTGTCATTAATGTCAAAAGAGAATTTAAGCAAAAGATATCCTGAGGCATGTTAGCTACTACTGTCTAAAAGTTTGGTATAGAAGTAAAATAGGTAAATACGAACGTTTCCCCTCCAAAGGACTGTACCTAGTACGTGCTTAGTAAAAAAAGCAAAAAAGAACATCATTCAATAAATGGGGTTAGCTCAAACCACCACCCATAAAAAAGCTTTGGCCACATAGACTAAGGGTAACTTGTAAAAAAGAAAACAAAAAAAAAAAGTATAATACCCTAAAATCCCTTTCTATAGAAAGGGATTATTCTTTGTTTCCTAAAGTAAAATGTTATCCTCTCTGCCTCTTATAGTCTCGTTCACTCTCTTACCCAATTAATGTAATATAATACAGATTAAAGAGTTCAATTTATCTCCTCACTCTATCTCTCCATCTCTCAATACAAACTAAACGCTAGACTAACTACTGAAGCTAAAAAAAAGAAAGAAAAATAAGAGAATAAAAAAAGGAAATGCTCTAAAGAAAAAGCAAACGCGTAAAACCCTAAAAATAAATTATGAATTACATAATGTCATACAATGACCTAAAATACGAGGTGTTATAGTAACCAACACCCTCTCCATGTGTGGAGAGGGTCTTATTTATACCCCTAGCCAACATGTAGGCGTATGAGCTTTTACTAATGGGCCGGGCTTGGTTTATCTTGGGCTTTGAGCCTGGAACACGGACAACATTAGATTACAATCCAAGCCTATATAACCCGACTAGCCTATTACTTAACAAAACTAATTACGACTAATAAGACCGATAGCATTCTTGTTTGACTTATATAAAATTAAGGCTAACATCAACCACCCATTGGATGCATGACACGTGTACTAGGTTAACTTGTAAACCCTAATCCCTTTGCCTATAAAAGGAAAGGGATTCCCAGAGTAAATGTTATCTCTTCCAATTAATGTGATACACATTGAAGAGTTCATTTATCTCTCAAACAAACTGAACGGTACTACTGAAGCTGAAGCTTCAGTTTAGTCATAAGTAGTTTGTTTTCTTACTCTCTTAACTTTGGTTAGAGTTTAAGTTCAAAGGAGATAACACCCCAATTGTCATTCAACCACCTTGCTATTCCGCAAGCAAGGTGTGTCATAGATTCTTTATTTGATTCTAATAAGAACCTATATGTTGAAAAGTACTTCTGTGTGTTTTAAACTTGTTTTCTATATTATTCATATATATTTGTTTAAAACTCACTTCGTTGTTATGGAATTTGATTAGTTTAATTTGATAAACCTTATATCATATTCCAAGGGACCAACAAGTGGTATCAGAGCCTTCTGGTTTATAAAATCCATTTAAAAGGATATTTAAAAAAGGCTCAAAGATTTTTAAAATCAAGATCCATCTTCAATGGCAGCAGTAGAAGTACCACAGACTCTTGAATACAGGGGTGGCCACTTAAATGTCGCTCTTATACTAGAGGTGGAAAATTTCACCAATTGGAAAAAGAGGTTCATGTGCCATATCATTGGTATTGAAACTCAGTTTGAAAACATCATTTCAAACGGTCCTTATATCCCTATAGCAGCTGGTCAAAGGAAGCTACAAACACAATGGACACCTAAGGAGAGAAAAGATGCTAACTTAGATCAGCGACTCAAAAGTCTCATTATGTTTGTGCTTCCAGATGACCAAATGAACTCTATCATAAATTGCTTAACTGCAAAATCCACTTGGGATGACTTGATACTATATCATGAGGGGCCCTTTGATGTGAAAGAAAGTAGGGTCATGGACATGAAGTTTGTGTATACCCACCTTCAAATTCAAAGAAGGTGAATCTCTAACATAGACTTTCACCAAATAAAAAGCTTTGATGAATGAATTAGTAAATGATGGCATTGACCTATCAAAGATAGAAATAAATACTGGTTTTATAAACGGGTTACCAAAGAAGTGGCTAAGTTTCTGCCAAAGTCTCAGAAACATAAATCATGTGAAAGATTCTGAGCTTGCTTCTCTATTTGGTAAACTCAAATATGAAGAAAACCTAATAGACAGTATTTATGAGACTATTGAAAAGAGCAAATCTCTTGTCTTTGCAACACCTTTATCAACTGCTTTGTTCTCTGCCTTTATTGTTCAGGACTTTCAAGATAATCCCGATGATGAAGAGGATACAAAAAGCAGTCATGGGTACCTAAAAGACTTAGAGGAAGAATACCAAGCAAGAGCTCTTTTATCTAAGTTTAAAAGGTTCTTTAAGAAGGGTACTCAAAGGTTAGTAGTACAAAAGCAACTGACCAAACTAAATGCCAAAAATGTGGCAAAAAGGGTCATTTTACAAGAGACTACTGGTCAAAGACATCAGTTCCTTCATATCAGTCACCTTTTCAACCAAAGCTTCTCTACTCATCTGCGCACAAACCTGAACCCAGGCAAACCAAGGACTTTGAAGCCAAATACAACAAAGTCAAAGCTAAACTAGCCCTCCCTAGCTCTAGTGCTTCAGCTCCTAGTTCATCCTTAGGAAAAAACAAAGGTCTTATTGCTGAAATGTATGATTAGGATGAAGAAGAAGTGTCATCTGATAAAATAAATGCAAAGTATAAAGCTCTCATGGCACTTGCTAATGAAGAAAGAATTTCTGTTAGCAAAGAAAGTGCCAACAATGGTGAATGGGTCAAGATCTCTATATAAAAGGTACACACTCTTCTTGAAATGGAAGATAATGATGATAGAAAATCCTTTCTAATTAATTGATGTATTGATCTAAACAAATATGAAGAACAAAGAAACAATCTCATGTCAAAACATTGAAACCTTGTTCAAGAACTAAATACATGCAAAGAATAGCTTCTTGTGTTAAAGCAAGCAAAGCTTGATCTTCTTACCATGCAACATGTAAACACTAAAATTCTCAAAGAGAATGAAAACTTAAGAAATAAACTAAAAGAGCTAACCTCTATTACAAAAGCATGGCTAAATAGTTCTAATAAAGTTAATCAGTGTATCAGTGAACAATTTTCTACTCAAAAGAAGAAAATCTAAGGAATTGACCAACTCACTGAAGATACCTCCACTTCTGGGCCAAAAGACCTAGTGTTTGTAACGTCTTTAACAGATAACTTAGAGGTATCAATTACTGGTAGTAATAAACCTAAGTTATCTAAAGCTGAAGACTCTACTCTATCAAATCATGATACTGGTAAGGTACCCTCAAATGAATCACAAAGAAACACAACTGACCACTCAGTTTTTGTCTCTGACTCTTCAGCAACTGATTATGATTCAGCTAATGAATCTTTAGTTTGTAGCACCCCCTTCCTCCACTAGAGAAGCTGACTGGTGCTGAACCTGTTTTTAGACCAAAGACTATCAAATCAATTCTGAAGTTAAAATCCACATTCAAAGCTAAAACTTTAAAAGGTATCACACTAAATGAACCTTCCTCAACTCCTGCTAAAGGCAACAAAAGTTCTTTAGTTTTTAAAACTTACTCAGTTCCTGCTGGTAAGTTAAAAAATGTAAAAATAGAAGATGATCCTCCCTTTGATATTGTAATGAAAGAACTCAATGAACTGAAATAGCAAGAATAAATCATCTTACTTCAGAAACAAGAACTCTCAACAGTTTCCTCCCAATGCACTTCAAAACAAATATAAAACTCAACTCAAAATGAATTGTGAACTATGTGGACAAAACAATCATCTCTCTAAGAATTGTTATGAAGTCTTGTTTTGTAAAAAGTACAAGAGAACAAATCACAGAACATGTGATCATATTGAATTCATGTCTTCTATGAATATAAATTAGTACCATACAAATCAAGGTGAATCTTCCTCAAGATCCATACCTGCAAGACCAGCAATACCTCTTCCTTCCTGCATTCATTATAGATATAATGGTCACAAATCTGATGATTGTATATACTATCTCATATGTGAAATATGTGGAAGCTATGATCATGACACTCATGGTCATAACAGGATTATTTCTCTAATAAGAGGAATTAAACCTAGAAACCCTCAACATGTCACAAAGAACAGTTAAACATGTGGTAGAAATATTCATACCATATTTGATCACAATGACATTGAGTGGTTCAGGAAAAGAGAAGCTCTTCAAGCTAAGAAAGTTGAGTCTTTCAAAGCAAGTAATATTGAATCATCAAGTACTCTAAGATCAAAGACTCCCACTAAAAGGTGGGTTTCTAAACAAAACTAATCATCCTAACCTTATTTTGTGCAGTGTAACATCAAGAAATACTTATCACATTAGAAATCTTTATCACCAGGATCTGAAGGAATGTATGGAAATCACTACACATACATCACTGAAGGTTTTGGTTATGGTATAGTTTTCAAAAAGGGAGGGAAAGTAAATATTCCACAACATAAACACTGAAATGCTTTTAACAACTGAGAATACTTCATAAAACCTTATGAAAAAAATCCATTGTTATTAAAGCAAAAATCTTACCTGACCAATATGGTCAAAATGATCAAACTAGTCATAATGATAAATAATTAACAATCCATTTCAAACCTGACGAACCTCAATTAAGATATCAGATTGAACAAAAAAACACACCAATGAAAATCAATTCATTGATAACCTCACAAAACTGAAGGTGTTCAGATTTTTGAACTCATCCTCTCCAAATAGAAGATACTTCAGCACATGATACAATTCCAATTCTTTTCAAAAAAAGGGAACCTGGCATTGTAATCATAAGGCATAAATAATGATAAAATCCTACTCTAGTTGTAAGACTTGAAGCAATTAGGATCCTTTTTGCCTTACCACATACATATACTTCATAGGATGTCCATAATACATTCCTCAATGGTAAACTAAAAGTAGTATATGTCAAAAAACCTTCAGGTTTTAAGATAGAGCAAATTCATCAACCATGTCTGCAAAATTGGATAAAGCCCTTTATGGACTTAAACAGATTTCAAAAGCATGGTATGAAACTCTCTCAACCTATCTCACTGAACACATCTTTGTAAGAGGTATGATAGACAACACTGTTTATCTACCAAAACTCAAACAAATTGATTTTTTTATTATTAATTTTTTGTACAAATTTAAGTATCATGTATATTAACCATGGAGTCCACCATCATAAAAGAGTTCAAACAGTTTGAGAAACCTGATGACTAAAGGAAGATATGAAATCGAGCATGATATGTGTCCTTACTACATCCTTAAATGTCATATTAAACCAAACGCTGAAAAAGGCATTTCAATGATAAATAAAAGTATGTCAATGATCTTCTGAGAATGTAATACAAAATTTATTCATAGGAATACTCCAATTTTGCCCCCTAACATGTTAGGACCTTATCTCAACAACAAAGCAGTAAATGATCTCAGTTATAAAGGTAATGATGGACTCACTTAATAACCTAAACTGCAAGCCGACCCTAACATTCAACTCGCAACAGCTCTAAGCGCATGACAATCAAGCAAACATAAGTGAAAATCCCCACTAATTTTTTTGAGAATTTTCAGGTATCTAAATGGTACTCCCAGTCTTGGTCTTCAGTATCCAAAACATTCAAGTCTTGACCTAAAAGGATTATGAGACTTTGACTATGCTAGATGCAACATGGGAACATGTTAGCATTAAAACTTCTGATGCTTTTTGGTAAGTAACTGCTGACTAAGGTTAGAGTTACTACGCTCAGAAAATATTACTACTTGCTAATGTGAAGTTAAGACTTGCTCAGAGACTAGAAAAATACTATTTTTATTACTAAGTAGTTATACTGCTAGTATAAAAATTACTACTGTTAGTGTAAACATAGTACAGCTAGTATAAAGTTAGTGACTGCTTGAGTAAAGTTACAAACTATTAGCATAAAGTTAGTAATGGCTAGTCTAACTTAGTACTTGGGCCGGATGACGAATGAATAAAATAAACTCAGTGGTTTACTACACTAAACTGCTTGTACACAGATAGTGCTTAAAGCTGGTAAAAAGTTAATGGCTGCAGGTTACAACTGTGAAAGAACAACAAGTGCTAAAAAGAATTCTACTGTCAAAATGACAAAAGACAAGAAAGGATTAAGAAAAAGATTGTTTATCAAGATTACTTACGGATAATTATGAGAAATTTAGTAAAAAGATATGTATAATCATATTAAGTTAGAAATTTTGCATTATCTGATTAGAATGTATAGAGATTTGTAGTTATCTTGTAAAGGACATTCCATGGTGTATAAACGGAGATCCTAGGTTTATGGATATTGAAAAACATTCATACACGTTTATTGATATATAAGCTTCAAGGTTCTAAACCTAGTACACATAGAGTACTCGTATTATAGAAAATTGTTAATCCCTAAATGAATAATCTTTGCGCCTATAATGGAAAGAAGAGCCAAGAATGTACTAAATACACCTTGACAAAATCGATACACAGATTATGAAATACAAAATTGTTGATCGAATCTCAACACACTACACGAACAAAAATTGTATAACTAAATAACAACTTCTATTAATCCTGCTTTTAACAAAACAGATTACAACGATTTGTACAAGATATTGCTTATGAGATATCATGAAGGCGTACCTAACTATGCTAAGTCAGAGATCCTTTATAGACTAAGATAACAACATCACATAAGCTTACAAATCGCTAACATATAACACATAACTTTTTCCTAAGATATCTCATACAAATCCATAAATGAGTACTAACTAATTTCTAACTAAACGTACTAACTAATCGATACAGTACTTACAAATTTTAACTGTCGTACTAACTAACACTAATGTATAGACTAATTGTACTTCGGAACCTAACTTACTAAAACATAAATCCTAAACAATAATAAAATATTAAGAGCTTTTTCAGTGATATCATTTGTTCAGACAGTGTTACTTTTCATCATATTCTAGCTAATGTATTAAAAAAGAGTAGATTCCTGCATACTCCTTTATATCACAAAGTTTCTATCATAGTTGTTTTTTGGATTTATCCAAGTAACTTAAGCATTACAAGCTAAGTCATATCGAACTTAAGTTGTAACACAATGGAATCTAGAGCTATGTGGTCTGAAAACTTGTGATCTAAAGATACTAACAAGAAGATCCCTTTATTCACAAAGGAAAAATGGAACTAGAAATTGCTCAAACTACTACTACTGACAGGCAGAGTTGCACCATAATCTTAAACAATGTGAATATGAAGATGAGGAGGCTAAGGATTAAGCAATACTTTCAGTACAAGACGATGGCTCTATGGGATGAAATAAAAAGAAACTCATTCAATCATAGCCCAACAACTACAAATCTATGGTACCTCAACATTACTAATACCAGGGCTCCTGTAACTACCTGAAGAAAATGTTTAAAAAGAAAAATGATGTAAAGTAAAGTAAGTAAAGTTTACAATAGCACTTCCAAATGAACATCTAATGACATTAATCATACGAAGGATTCTAAACTGATGGTTGCTGCTATACAAACAAGAATTTTGGTGGAAATGAAGTCCACAAAGAAACCAGAAGACCTCATCTGAAAGTAAATTAAGAGAACTTAGTGCTCCAAGCACAGAGTCTCTTGACTCTATTTTTAACAGGCTGACTCCGAAGATTGTAAGTACACTGTCTATCTGGGTTGAAAAACATTTCACAAGAAGATCTCAATTGAAATTTTGAGAAGTCTGCCTTTTAAGTTGAATACTCAAGTTTTGGTCTGGAGAATAAACCTGATCTAGACACTATGAGATTTGATGATCTCTCAAAATTCAAGATTGTAGAACAAGAGTAAAGGAACTACAAGCTAATAGGCTTTTGTGTCATCCCCTATCATCGCTATGAAGTAATACTTGCATATGGAAGTTAGTACTACTAACACCCAAGTTAATCCCTTCGTATACTCAAGTAGCACTATTGCTATACTCATTTGTACTCTGACTACATTTTTTTTTATTTAAGTGAAGACACAATTTAATGCATTTTGGCCAGTCCAACCAAAATGGCTCCAACTTGTATATGAGGACCTAGAACAAAACTATGAAGATGACATAGAAGGATGGATTTGAAGTGGCAGTTAAGCATTGCTGAGCATAGAGGACAAGAAGGTTTTTCTTTTCCAAAAAGCTGGTAGAAAGATCACAATCATGGATTGACATAGCTATATATGACAATCCCAAGTGGAGTGTTTCAACTGCCACAAGATGGGATACTTTACAAGGGAATGCAGATCGGTTAAGAGAGGAATTCTCTAACCACACAACCATCCTCAACAGGATCTCACATCACATCTACACTACCATCTACACAACTATCCAGACTTACATCCTTACATAATACATACAAGCAACAATGATCAATGCAATCAAAGTCACAAGTCCACGTGTGTGTTGCCTTTATAATTATGTTCGCGACCATAATTATAATTGCACCTTTTTCACACGTGTACTTACTTCCAAGACCACACATCTCAATGATAACACACATCTACCACATAGCACTTAATAATAATCCAAATATAACTCAAACATGATAATCCATCTAACGAACCATAAAATCCCAATCGACCAAACGAAACAGAAGTCACATCGTGACCCAAAATATAAAAGCAATCCTCGATTATAGCAACGCATCGAGGTAGAAAACGAAATAAACTTATGTTGGGCCTCGCTTGGGTTTGACTTTTCTCTCTCAAAAGTCACCCAACTCCGCGGGTCCAGTGAGGTAAACAATCTCCCAACGATATCTCCTAGGGGTAGGGGAAGACATGACTAAAACAATAACAAAGGGGTATATACTATTAGATCCCCATAATGAAAAAGTATATATTTCATATTATATAGTAGTAATTCAAAATAGAAAGAATTTCAAAGCTTTTAGGTAGCGGGAACATACGGTATATACGTACACAAACACTTATGCCCTAAAATGCAACTATATGAGGGACCCTTAAGCTATAGTCTAGGCTCAACCACCTAGTTCTCTATAACCAAAGGCTCTGATACCAATCTGTCACACCCCGCCAAGGCGGAAACGCGAGGCGTAAACAAGAATGGATATCATCACAACACATGGTGTCTATATAGAGAATACTAAAATGAAAACTAAAGTAAAGCAAAGACACAAAGTGTCATAACAATACCCAAAACCTAATGGTGTCTTTATTAATGAGAAAGAGTCTCGTCAATAAATGACATGCAAAACATAATCCAAACAATTCATGCAAACGCAATTATTCAAAACAGAACGCATAAATAAACTCCAAGCATCCTACGGTCTCTTCTAGCCACTTCGCTCTATCTTAGCACCATTAAGCTCACCTGAAAATGATGCTTAAAACGTCAACATAAAGTTGAGCGAGAATCATAGGTTTACGACAAACAACAAAATCCAAAATAAACTTTTAATTAGCTGCTGCAATTACCAAAACAATTCATGACAACAAGTAACAACAACGGGACAGAACGTGCCCACGATCCACAAGCACACCAAAACAATGAGGTAGGCGTACCTCGCCGCTCCACTAATAGTCATAGAAAGGAATACAAATCCCAATTCCAGACTCTTGGTACCGAAGTCACAATATCACAAGGAGTTGATCACCTCCAAGGATCTTACCCACAAAGTAGGCGAAGTCACATCTCATAACACTAGGTAGGAACGTTACCCCCGCTCTAAATCTTACAACATAACAACATCAACAAGACAAGACAAGATAAGCAAAACAAAACAAGATAAGAAAAACAAGACAAGCATCATTCTCGCCCCAAACAACATGAAAAAAGGGGATATGAAACTCACCTTTGCTTAGCTTTCTAAAAAATTCCAAAAATAAGCTTCACAAACAACTAGCACAAATCTATACAACAAAATAACTCGTGTTACACGCTTCTAAAAAAAGCTTAATGCACATGTAACAATCATATGATGGATGTCTAAGGTGTTTTATTAACCCCATGGGTCACCCCGACACCATACCCAACTTTAACCACTTCATTAACAAGTTTCACTAGTTAGTCACAATTTGTCAAAAGTACAGAATTTTAACGTGACTTAACGTATTCAAAACCTCTACTTACTGACCTCCATAATTCATACCAAAAATCAACTATGTTAATCTATGAGTATATTAACTACCTTACAATTCCCAAGAGCCATTTACATGCACAAGTACTCCTAAGAAAATTAAACTTCAAAGCAGTCCCAATTCGGATCTGATTACACACTAAAAAGTATGAGCCTAAAAACCAAACTTAGACAACAAATCAGAGGCTAAAAATTTATGGAAGTTTAATAGACACATAGAACTTGACTTCTGTAGAAGGGCTAAGCTAAATTCGAAATTTAAGTGGGGGTTTTATACCTCGTAATCTGACCAAATCTGACCCGTATTTACTGCTTTGACAACTTTTCTTGCAACCAACGTTTGAATGACTTCCCGACCTCATAAACCTTCCAGGCCGGATGTTCTGAAAACTAGACTCTCTAAGCTATGTTATAGGCACCGGGAACTTTACAAAATATATTACCATCATTGAGATAATGGCCGAACAACACAGCCCTAATTCTGCCTCAATCCAAATCAAATTCTAACGCGAAGTAAGTTTAACCAATTACATCCATAAGCTTCTAATTAAACCCTAATCATTATAACATGATTATTATATCATTAATTACTGATTTTAATGAACCCTAATTATCCACCATATTAATTATTACATGATTAAAGATTAATAACTAACAAGGATTAATTAAAAACTTACCTTAGAGCTTGATTTCTTCACAAAGCAAAACCCTAATTTTTTTTCTCCTCTTTTCCCTTTGTTTGACCGGTTATACAAGGGGGGGAGGGAGGGGGATAGGGATTTTATTTTGATATTTATAGGCCCTAATTAAATTATAGATAGATCTAATTAGAGTTTTGTTCCTTTTAAACTCCTTTTTTTTTCTTTTCTTTCCCTTATCCGTGGCTGAATAGTATCTTTTCCTTTTTTTCTTCTTTTTCCTCTAAAATTCATTTTTTACTATTCAGTATAAAAAATATTTTTATTTATTTATTAATTACTTAATTATTTGCTTTACCTTAAGTTTTTATAAAAACCTAAGTTATTTGAGCTATTACTTTTTGCGTAAACGCAATTTACTAGACCTTTAAAAATAATTAACTTTTCATTTTTTATTAAACCTAAAACATTCCAAAATAAAAAATTCTTTTCTTCCTTATTTCTAACTACTAGACCTAATCTATCCTGGTATTACTACACATAAATACGTTATATTTTACGTATAATTACTACACAATTATCGCGAAACCGCTTCAATCACCAAATCATTTCATTGTCACCAAAAGTGAACGAATGAATTCCACGAAACATCCAACTCAAAATCCAATCCTAATATGACGATCACGCTCAATGGATTGATTATCCCATTCTCACATATCCCACACAAACACATTTAAAACACGTAATAAACAATATTAAACACATAACCCGTACATATATGAACATTAATATTAGGTCATCACTACGGTTAGAAA
This sequence comes from Tanacetum coccineum, assembly GCA_026074375.1. NCBI lineage: Eukaryota > Viridiplantae > Streptophyta > Magnoliopsida > Asterales > Asteraceae > Tanacetum > Tanacetum coccineum. The sequence goes on along the minus strand of BQNB010004925.1, from coordinate 79,822 downwards.
CAACCATGCTCAAGCCTACGGTTGTCACACAAGAGTAAATCAAGAGGAAGGATGCAATGTCAAATCACACTAACAATATTAAAAATTGTTAGTCCAACTGTTAATGCTGCTGGCATAGTAGATAATGTTGTTGTTGAGAATATAGTCTATGGATGTGCTGAGGATCCAAATATGCCTGAATTAGAAGAAATTGGCAGATTTAGTGATGCTGAAGATGATATTTCAAGGGTTGACATGGACAATTTGGATACATACTTCCAAGTCAATCATGTTCTACCACAAGAATACACAAAAGACCATCTAATTGAACAAAAATATTGAAGACTTGAATTCAACCCTCAAAACTAGAATAATGGACAAGGAATTTGGAGGAACATGGGTTTCTTAGCACTACTCTTGAACAAAGAAGAAACCATAAAGACATTCAAAATTGCTTGTTTGCTTGCTTTTTATCACAAGAAGAACCCAAAAAGGTAGTTCAAGCACTGAAGGATCCAAGTTGGATAGAAAGCTCTGAGGTAGAGCTATCTACAATTCAGTTTACACAGGTTTGGACCTTGATGGATTTACCTAATGGCAAAAGGGCCATTGGTACTAAATGGGTGTATAGGAACAAGAAATGATGGAAAGAGGTATGTGAGTAAATTAAGCAGATTGTGTTGCACAAGGGATACACATAGAGAAGGAAAAAATATTAAAAATAGACTATGATGAGGTTTTTGCTCCAGTTGCCAGAATTGAAGCAATCAGGTTATTCTTAGCCTATGCCTCATTTAAAGACTTTGTGGTGTATCAGATGGATGTCAAGAGTGCTTTTCTTTATGGTAAGATTGAAGAGGAAGTCTATGTTTGTCAACCACCAGGATTTGAAGACCCAGACTTTCCTGACAGAGTATACAAAGTAGAAAAGGCACTTTATGGACTGCATCAAGCTCCTAGAGCTTGGTATGAAACCTTGTCAACTTATTTATTGGACAATGGGTTTTAGAGAGGAAAGATAGACAAGACTTTATTTATCAAAAGGGACAAAGGTGATATTCTGTTAGTTCAAGTGTATGTAGATGATATCATTTTTGGCTCTACAAAGAAGTCATTATGCACTGAATTTGAGAAGATGATGCATAAGAAGTTTCAAATGAGCTCTATGGGTGAACTCACATTCTTCCTAGGACTGCAAGTAAAGCAGAAGGAAGATGGGATTTTATAAGTCAAGACAAGTATGTGACTGAGATTTTGAAGAAATTTAGTTTTAGTGATGTCAAAACAGCAAGCACACCTATGGAAACCCATAAGCCTTTGCTTAAAGATGCAGATGGTGAAGATGATGGATGAACTTGTATAGATTCCTCTGATTGGATCATTGATGTATTCTAAATTCCTTCAAGGCTGTTATTATGTTATCAGTCATGTGCCTTGTGCTGATTCTAAGTCAATTGAAGTTTCAATCTCTTCATGCTATGAAAAGGATCTTTAGATACTTAAAAGGTCAACCTAAATTGGGCCTTTGGTATCCTAAGGATTCACCTTTTGATTTGGTGGCATATACTGACAGTGACTATGCAGGAGCAAGCTTAGATAGGAAGTCCACAACAGGAGGTTGTCAATTCCTAGGGTGTAGATTGATTTCATGGCAATGCAAGAAGCAGACTGTGGTTGCTAATTCCATAACTGAAGCTGAGTATATAGCTGCTTCCATATGCTGTGGATAGGTGATTTAGATCCAAAATCAATTAATGGATTATGGATATAACTTTATGTGTACTGAGATTCATATTGATAATGAGAGTACTATTTGCATAGTGAAGAACCATGTTTTTCACTCAAAGACAAAGCACATTGAGATTAGGCATCACTTTATCAGAGATTCCAATGAGAAGAAGCTTATTCAGATGATCAAGATTCACACAGATCAGAATGTTGCAGATTTGCTCACAAAAGCATTTGATGTTAGCAGATTTCAATATCTGATTGCAAGTATTGGAATGCTTAACCTCTGAAGTATTGATTAAAGAGAGGTTAATTATGTTAATGTGCAGCGGATTATACAATAAATTATGATTTGAATGGGATGAAAAAGCCTGCTAATTGATGAAAATCAAGTTCGTGTTTAGGCTAACTTCTACTGGAAAGTAGTAATTAGTGCTGCTATAGTTATACTTATACTGCTATGTTTAATGTTGTTAGTTATACTTACTACTGTTTGTTATAATTAATATTGTGAGTATTGAGAGAAATTGGTGAGCATAAAAAAAAGAGAGATGTGGAAGAGTGACTTTTGTGAGCTCTAAAGAAATGAGAGAAAATGGTGCAGCATAAAACAAAAAGGGTGTGTGACATAAAAACAGACAGGAGAACCCCTCACTTGATATTAGTCAAACATACCTTCTCCTATACTGTAGATTCAGTAAAGAAAAGAAAAAGGAATTACAGAGTATAGTGAGAATAAAATGAAAGGAGAAGCGGTTTGTGACATAAAACAAACAGAGTGGTCAGTAAGATAAAAGAATTGAAGAGATATAGTCGAGAATAAAAACAGAAAGGAGAGTTGTTGTGATATAAAAACAGATAGAAGTGAATTGGTGAGAAAAAGAATTGATGAGATATAGTAAGAATAAAACTAAAAGAGAGCTTGTGAGATTCAAAATTTATGATTGGAAATGCTTTTTTGGAAATGAATTTGGAGTTAATGGCTGGTGACTCAAAGTTAATGCTACTAAGGCATACACTTTACTACTTGCCGTGTTAGTTTATTGTGTTAGGCATTAAACTTAATCCTGATGTTTAAGTTAATGCTGCCAGGCATAACTTACTACTGTTGGGCTATTGCTGGGTCAGTTAATGCTGTTAGGCTTAACTTAGTACTACTAGTTCAAGTTAATGCTGTTGAGGGTGATTTCATAAATACTTCGATTGAGGGTTTCATTAAATCATTATCATTTCTATTTTTGTCAGTACCCTCTAATCATAAACCATAACTCAATTTCACATTGTTAATCATCGGTACCCTACTTCAATGGCTGCCCTAAAGTTCGCTAGTTCACACAACATGGTCGCATTCTTAGATAAACCCACTGAAAGTGATGGATTTGAGCAAATATTGGATTTTTTGAACGCACATCCTATCAAATATGTGTTAACGGTTAATCCCATAATCTATACTGCATGTATTGAGCAATTTTGTCTACTGCAAAGGTGGAAATGTTTATGGAAAAATGCAGATACAAGCCCTAGTGGATGGGAAGAAGGTGATATCACTGAGACAGTGTGAGAAGTGATCTTTAATAATTAAAAGATGTTGAAGGTACTGAATGTCTACCCAATGCTACCATTTTTGCAGAACTGGAAAGAATAGGGTATGAAAATCTTACACAAAAGCTTACATTCTATAAAGCTTTCTTTTTACCTCAATGGAAAATTCTTATCCATACAATTCTGCAATGCCTTAGTGCTAAGACTACTGCTTGGAACGAATTTAGTAGCACTAAGGCCTCTGCTATCATCTGCCTTGCCACAAACTAAAAATTCAACTTTTCCAAGTATATTTTTGATAATATGGTGAAGAACTTGGAGGGTGGAGTTAAATTTCTAATGTATCCAAGGTTTGTGCAAGTGTTCCTGGATAAACAAGTTGAAGGAATGACCAAACATAAAGAAATTTATGTTACACCTTTTCACACTAAGAAGGTCTTTGCTAATATGAAGAGAGAAGGAAAAGGTTTTTCTGGGAGAGTTACCCCTTTGTTTCAAACTATGAAGGTTCATGCTCCTGAAGAATTAGGTGAGGGTTCAGAAATACCAACTGATCCTCAACATACACCCACTATTATTCGACCATCTACATCACAGCCTCAGAAGAAACAATCAAGGAGGAAACAGAGGAAAGACATTGAGGTTCTTTAACCTAGTGGTTCTACAGAGCCTGTCACTGATAAGGCTGCTAATGAGGAGCATGTACCTATACATTCCAATGATCCACTACTTAGTGGTGAGGATAGACTAAAACTAAATGAATTGATGGAACTTTATACCAACTTGTCACAAAGAGTTCTTGACTTAGAGAACACTAAGACCTCTCAAGCTGCAGAGATTGCTAAATTAAAGGAGAGTGTGAGTCCCAAACTGAACAGATCTTTGCAGCCTACTAAGGGTGATGGCCAACTTGTATAAATACAGTTTGACTATATAGAAACACTGACTATGAATACTTATTGTATATGCGGAATCTACACAATAGTATTAAGAAGAACAATGAATAAACTAAACTTTGATTTCTATTAATCTGTTAAAATGATTACAGATTACTAACTATGAGATATGATTGTATGAGATGTATATTGAATTGATATATCTAACTATGCCGTGAGGGATCCTTTTATAGACTAAGGATAAACCCTAATAGGCTTACAAAACGCATAAAAGATAATACATATCTTTTCCTATAATATCTCATACATATCTCTTAAACGGTACTAACTATTTTCTACTAACGGTACTAACTAAATAATCAGTACTTAACACTTTGTACTGTCAGTACTAATTATAACTATCGGTACTAACTATCATTACTAACGGTACTAAGTCAGGAATGAATAATTCCCAACAGAGAGGGTCAAGAAGCTAGAAAGGAGGAATAAGTCAAGAACTTCAGAGCTTAAAAGGTTAAGGAAGGTTGGTAGATCTGCACAAGTTGTTTCCTCTGAAGATGAAGGTTTGGGTGATCAAGAGGATGTATCCAAATAGGAGAGGAAAATTGTTGATCTTGATGCTGATTATAACAACCCGCAATTTTCATCAATGTAATTATCTATCTATTAAATTAGATGCAATGTACTATCCATCTATTATATGATAAACTACCTTTTTATAGGGTATATTTTTTTCCTTTATATCATTAGCCTATGTAACGTGCATCTCTAAAGTTACAGAGATCAACAATAACATACACCTTACACAGCTATACCTATTTTTTATGTCACAGCAAACATTTAACATGTCAAGTAATGAACCTACTTTCATTTTAATTCACATATGTTATTAATTTAACGTAGATTTCTCGACATTAATATCAAATGAACATAAACCGTTAATGTTTATGCCTAAACCCTAATTTTGGGTAATGTAGACATCCAATATGAATGTACAAGTGATCAAAGCTCAAGTACAAGTAATATAACATCTCATTTGAATATGAATTCCCTCCAAAAAGGTACAAGTCCTTTAAAAGCAATAAAGTATAAGTCATTTATGCATGATATTCATAATAGTTTGTTTTATACTCTGTTTTCCTTAGAAACTTGCTGCAAACTAATAAAGTCAGATGCAAGCAAGACATGCATTCCTCTTCTAATTCTATATTTTATTTCATTTCTTAAGGGATTTCATGAAAACACACCTTGTTAACTCTAACGATAAATACTAAATCGAGACCCGTTTCTTGGTTTTTATCCGTTTTAAACCTAAACCATTACTCAAATAAGTTGTAGATACATAATTTACAAACTTTACAAATAATTCTTAATAATTTTAATAAAACAATGTACAAGAATTTAATCATGAAAAACACCTACATGAAACCCTAATCCAACCAGCGACATATTTTACCACTTTTTACCCAATTTGTTCACGAAACCAATAATCAAAGAATTGGTTATAAACTCAATATTAAAAACCTTTACATTCCCTAATCTATAATTTTTGGTTCTATGTACACGTAAAATTAACCAAGAAAACCCTAATCGTGCCCTATTCGAACCCGCGACCTCCTTTTTGGCTAAATTTGACACATTTTATCAAACAACCAAGTAAACAAGCAGCTTCATGACCATGCTACTATATCTCAAGCAGCTTACCAAGCTACTTAGTTCATTCCTTGGCTAGAAAAATTGCACATCTTTCCCTTGTCCACCAAGCTAAGCCGCGACACCACATGGATCAAACAACACCTTCTCTTATAATACTAAAATGCTTAAAACGTATATAAATATTAGATTGTGCAAAGATATACCGGATGAGCTATTGTAGCATGATGGTTACTATGTGTGTGGAGTGGGACGAGTGTGTGTGAAAGGCTAGGTCGTGGGTTCAAGTCCCATGCCTAGCTTTTTGCATATTTTTTTATTAAATTGTGAAAAAATTTAAAAACAAAGTTGTAGAAAAACTGGAAATAAGCAACTTTAATAAAAGCAACTATCTTTGAAAAGCACTAAATAAGCTAGAAAAATAGCTGAAAAGCTAACAGCTTACACTAGAAAACTAAAGGCTTTATATCTAAACTAAGGCAACTTAATAAGCTGAAAATAAGCTAAGCTTGAGCTACTAAGCTACTCCTATACTAAACTTATCCTAATAAGCTAACCTGAACAAGAAATAAGCACAAATAACAATCCATAAGCTGAAAATTTCAATAAGCACCTTTACTAACTCTAAAAACCAAACAGGCTTTAATGCAATTTTGAGCTTAATTTTCTATAAGCTACTGGATCATTATGGCAAGTAGCCCTATACTACCTTAGACCTTGACCAAAAAGCTATTTGAAAAAGCAAACAAAAGTCATTTTGAAATTCAAATAAGCAGTTAAAAAGCACTATGAAAAGACTACTTGCTACTGTTTTTGTATTTTTGGATTTTCTTTGAAAAGATAAAATAAGCTATGCCTGAACTAAATAAGCTACAAACCACTTAATTTTAACCTAATAAGCTAGTTAAGATAGAAATTAAACAAAAACTTCATGCAATAAGCTACAAATCACAAATAAGCACTTTGGTGAAACTGTTAACCCAAACAGGCCATAAGGGCACTTTTGAGCCTATTTTTCAATAAGCTAGAAGAACCTTTTAGCTTTTTGACTCATGCAGACTTAAAGTCTAGCTAAAATTCTATTAAAAACAATAATTGAAAACTATTTTGAAATTAAAATAAGCAATGAGAAAGCTATATGAAAACTATCTATTCTATTTTCTTTTTGGTTTTTCAAAGTTTAATGAAAAATGACAGAATGCTATTTTGCAGCTTACAAACAGATGACCTAATAAGCTAAATTTAACACTTTAAGCTCAAACATATGAAATATTACCTACAAACTACCTCTGCTACTTATTCTAGATCCTAGTGACTACTTCAATCTTCTAAAAATTAAGCTAGAAAAATGCAGTTTTGCCTTTATTTGCTACTGATGCAGTTTGCACAATGAATGACTAAATCCTAAAACTAACAAGTGCAGGCCTAAGATATAGTTTTTACACTCTTTAAACATTAAAACAAAAATAATGAGAGAAATTAATCTAAGTAAAACAGAATAGAGCTTATAATGCTTAATCTTACTGAATTTATACTAACAGACTTAATTATAGCTAATCTTTATAAATGAAAACTAATTTAAGCTTACAAATTACACTAAATCCTATCTTATAAACCTATAATTGAAGTTCAAATTTAGTTTTAAGAACCAAAGAGACCAATAGCAGTATTAACTTTAAGTTAATACTGTTATTCCATACACCCCTTTAAAAATACTCAAATCCATTTTAGGCTTATGAATTTCAGTTTTAATGCATAAAGCTTTATTACCAGATATTAGAGAACTAAAAACAGACCTAATGAACACATTTAAGCTAACACTAAAAACAGACCTAATATTTTTTGTTTTTTTTACTGATTTTATGACAGATTAAGTAAACTAAGTATTATAAACTACAAATCAAACACAATAAGCACAATTCAACTATAATAAGCACAAATAAGCTTCCTAAACATCAATAAGCAAAAATTAAGCAATATTAAGCCAATTAACAGATTTTAAGCTAAGTATTAAAGACATAAAAGGTAAATTAAAAACTTACATAAGCCTTTGCACAAACAAGGCTAGCAAATGCTCTAAGAGCTATCAACAAGCTCCAGCTTATCAAGTGATAAGCTGGTAGGGTCCTGGAAGTCCTTCCTTAATTGACTTCCCTTCCATGTTTTAGCTGAGGTAATTTGGGGAGGTATTCAATGTCAATAAGCTTAACTAATCTTTTGAGAGCTTAGTTGAGTAAGTAGACAACCTAAGAGTAGATAAGAACTTATGAGCTTATGTGAACAAAGAAAAGAGCTTATTCAAACAATTAAGTGACAAATTGATCAATATTAAAAGCAAACTTTTATTAATAATATGAAACTGATTACAAGCTTAAAAGTAAGTTACATTAAGTAGAAATCTATAAGCTAAAAAACGATTTAAAAATTACATAAGCTAATTAAAAGCTACTCTCTATAACTACTCCTAGATGCCTTTGTGAGTGAGGAGATGCTTGTATTTATAGCTGAGAAAGAAGAATCTAGATCCCCAAGTCTGTTAAACGCTCCAATTAATCCTGACCCTTGTTTGCTTCCAATCATTAGCTGCCCAATAATAGCCCTTGGATCAATATGTGATCACACGGATTGCCAGCGTGGCATTCCGTTTTTTTAAAAAGATAAAATCAGATTTTGAAACTTTCCAAATTAATTTTATAATTATCCTTATTTAGTTGATTTAACTTATAATACATAAATAATTAATTACATTAATTTCGGCAAAAATATATATATATAAATATTAATTATTTTTATTACATAATATAAAGTATTTTAATCTTACAAAAATTTCATAATTGTCACATGTTGCATTTTTATAATTTCTAACCTTTAAATGGATTCTATTTAAGCTTTTATGAATTTTTCTTATATTAGGGGCATTTTGGTAATTTTACACTTGTTGTGATTTTTAGGTTTTACACTATAACTACTCATCGATGCCTTTGTGAGTGAGGAGATGCTTGTATTTATAGCTGAGAAAGAAGAATCTAGATCCCCAAGTCTGTTAAACGCTCCAATTAATCTTGGCCCTTGTTTGCTTCCAATCATTAGCTGCCCAATAATAGCCCTTGGATCAATATGTGATCACACGGATTGCCAGCGTGGCAATTCGTGTGTTAGAGCATTTGTGCTTCTTTTAGCTTGAATTCAATGCAATTTCCCACTTCTGAGTGTGTTAGTTCAGATCTAACGTGTCATTCCTTTTACTATCTTGACCAATGAGAAGCTTTCTTGTGACATCTTTGATACTGAGTCATAGCTTGACACTCGAATCTTTGTCCCACGTATTCAATTGTGATTTACCCTTTGATTTTGAGGTGGGTAATTTCTGAGAACGATGATGAATAGTAAAAAGGGACTCGCACCCTTTTTAACTATATTTAAACGTTGAGTAATGGGAAACGGGCTTTGACTTGGGCTTAGGGTTTGGGCTCGGTTTTAGGTTAATATTTAGGAAATAACGACCGTTATCTCTTAAGTATAAAAGAGATAACGGTGTTAGGGTTTTAGGGACCATTTGTGCACTCTTTTAACAATGAGGGGCTGTTTTGGGTATTTTGGGTTTTGTCTTCATATGGTTGACCAATGTTGACCAGTTGACCATGGTTTGACTTGTTGACTTTTTGCTAGAAACTTCCGGCTCTTGTGCACTCTTTTCGTTCTCGTGTCCGTGTTTGTCTGGTTTTGACCATTTTCTTGTGATTTTTGCAACATCCGTACCTACACATTCACAAACAACAAAATACACAAATACAAGCATATTTTTGCACATTTTAATCATTTAAGGGCCATTTTTGATATAGAAAGGATATGTGATTTCTCACATATCAAAATTCCCCAAACTAAGTGATTGTCGTGTCCTCACGCAACATTATATGCTCTAATACCTCAAAACTTCCCTAAATTAAATCTTTGAAAAGTAGCAAAGACTTTCGTGAAGAGAGTTAAGAAATCACAAGCTTTAAAACACCCCATTTTCCTATTTTTCAAAACTTTTTTCATTTTTATGATTTTTATGATTTATATCCTACAATTTACAACTTATTTATATGTGACATAATGTATTATTTTCATTATTCATTGATAACTTTTAGGATCATGGAACAAAAAACACATCAAAGTGTCCAAATGGATAAAATTCATCGTCCCCGATTTTCACCTCTCCAAGCCAAGCTTAAAAACAAGATCATTGCAAAATACAAGTTATGATGCTAACACTACTCATAAAAGCTAATTGTGTATTTATTTTTACTCCATTATATCTAATTTTGTATTTCAAGATTTTATTTAAGTCATATACCCGAAGGCTCTTTAAGACTTTGTTTCGATACTTATTAATTTCAAAAATAAAGCGTAACGGTTAAAAACACAATAATTAGCTCCTAGCCCTTTTCAAAAGATCAAATGTCATCAAGATTAAAGTCCACATCAAGGCGACCAATATTTGGCTTTTATTAGGTTACTTAAGCAAGGCACCATTCATGTCATATACCCGAAGGCTCTTTAATACATAAATGGACCAATCTTATTTGCACCATATACCCTAAGGCTCTTTAAGAGATAAGCAAAATATTTATTCTTGTGATACATATAGTATGCCAAATTAAGTATTCTTGATGTGTACTCATCTTAATCAGAAATGAACTAACGAAAACTTCCATTAACTAATTATTAACAAAAAAAACCCGCACAACTCTATTTATTAAACAATTATATATAAAGATAAAACAAGCTAATGGGAGAAAAAGCCACAATTAATACTTATGAGCTTTAAAAAAATCCAACTATTCTATGTTTAGCATCACAACTTATACTCTACTTTATCGTCTCTTGTTCTTCACAATTTAAAATTTCAAATAAAGAAACTCGTGAATACTTAGCCTAATGAATTAAGATCGGCACTTTAACAAGTCACATTGACTGGCAACAACCTCAACTTTAATAAATCGATCTTCGCATATTTAAAATCAATTATGAGAACTTGCAAAGTCTTGACTTTTTCAAGCTAGACTTGCGTTTTATAGCTCCTTGTATAAAAGATTAGCAAAGACAATCTATTTTTAGTTAAGGACAAAGCTAAGATATAAAACCGGTCAAGATAGATGTTAGTCGATAATAATCTAGGATATCGGATTTCCCCAAACTAATGGCAAGCAAAGGCTAGGAAGCTCGAGTGAACCGGGACAAAACACCGAACACGAGAGTCTTCAAAAATTTTGGGTCAATCCTACAAATAATCACAAGCACAAACAACAAGAATCGGAAGAGTACAAGCCTCCTCACATCACATTAGAAATAAGAAAGAAGAAAAGAAAATGGATAAGCATGGGGTGCCTCCCACGAAGCGCTTTGTTTTTGGTAACCGAGTCACATAGCTTGACTCGATCCCCGAATTCATTCGTCCTTGGGGAAGAAACACTTGAAATAACAAACTTTCATTGAAAATGTCACCGGCTTTAGATAAGAAAAATGAAAAGTGAAGATGCCGGGGTCAAAAATGAGATCCTCACATCCGAAGGAGAGAAGTAAAGGAGAATCCTCGGGGTAGGTGAGAAACGGGAGAAAAGTCCGAATGACAAATGTGAAGGAATCATTATCTTCAATATTTTGAGAAACAACAATCTCACCTCCTCCTGGGTCAAAACATTCGTCTTCGTTAAGCTCATCAAAATTGTTAATCACGGCCGTATCGGGCTCAATATCGAAGGTAAAACGCTCATACTCGGGATTAAGATCATCGTTAAATAAGTCGTTATGAACAATAACATCCCCTTCCGATTCAAGATCGCTCTCAATACCCGGTGGTATCAAGTCTTCCGGAACAAGAAATATATCGATCTCTTCCCGAAGAGAGTCACTATCCTCAACGGGGATAGGAAATGTGGGAAGAGACTCGATAATTGAACTTGGATTAGCATGAAAATTTTCCGGCGGTCGGGAAGATGAAATATCGCATAACAACCTCATAAGATTAAGATATTCCTCGTGCTCTCTATCAACTCTTGGAGGAAGTGTTATGAGTTCACCGGCGAACTCATGATGGAGAGGATCACTCTTGGGAGAAAAAGTTATCAAAGTATCATGGTCGGATTCATTTTGTGGTTCATGATCGAAAAACACTTCGGAAGAGAGATTATGGGTGGTATCATCACTAAGCAAACTCTCAAGAAAAAATACGTCTCCTTCCGAATCATAATAGCCTTCTTCAAAATTCGTAGAAACTTCCATTGCTAGAAAAGCATTGATCTCATCAATAACGTCTCCCGGGTTGAAACACATATTCTCTTTGGAAACTGGTTTATCAGAATTAGAAACATTGGAGTCCGTGTTCTTGCCATCCTCTACCATCTCGTTAAAGAGAGGATTCACGTCACTAGAGTAAAAATTGGCATCAAATTCAAAAAGAGGGTTTGAATAAATTCGAAAATTTTCTTCTTGAACATCCTCCTTAAGAATTGAATCGTCTTTAGAAGTTAAGTCATCCTTAGAACCGGAGAGAGAATTATCGCAAAAAGTCAAATCACATTCTTTGTTTTTGTCGAAGGTATCCTCGAACTCTCTTGGGTTTGGGACAATTTCCTCAACACGAAAAGTGCTAAGGTGCTCGTCCCCCATTATGAGAGAATCCTCGGACTCAATCGTCGGTAAGGCGGATGTGATTGCACAAATCGAAGAAATTTGAGGCGTTTTATTTGAAGAAATAATGCTCTCCTTGGTAATAACTCTAAAATTCTTCAAACACGGTGTAATTTGAGTTTGACGTTTATCTGACGGCTCTGCGATGTTCTTTGCTTCCTGCTTTTCCTTTTTATCGTTGTCTCCCGGTGGAGGTGAGCAAACTATAACAGGTTCGTCGGTGAACCTTTCCAGAAGAGAATCGCTAGTCTCGAAAGATTTGAGACTAGGATAAAAATCAGAAAGAGGAGTGGTACTGCCACTCGAGAGATTATTTGTTTCTTCAAAACTATCCTCACATGTGTCATTAACCGTTTTAATTGACTCGTTTGCATGCTTTTGAGAATGTTTTGAAGTGCCATCGACATGAAAGATTATTTGTTCATTTCCGTCCCTTAAGATAAGTTCTCCTTCGTACACATCAATTAAAGCACGGCCGGTCCTCAAAAAGGATCTCCCAAGTATGAGAGGAACACGAGGATCGGCTTCAAAATCGACAACAACAAAATCGGTGGGAAAGTGAAAACTTCCAACTTTAACGAAAACGTCTTTGGCGACTCCTTTAGGACGAGTAATCGATCGATCCGCTAATTCTAAAGTCATCCGAGTTGGTGTAAGTTCGGGTAAGGATAACTTTTTCCAAATAGAAAGGGGCATAAGATTTATGCTCGCGCCGAGATCGGCCAAGGCGTGACATACATCCATTCCCGAGAAATCACATGGAATAAGAAACTTGCCGGGATCTCCAAGCTTTTCGGGAAGCTTTTTTAGGAGCATCGCCGAGCAATTCTCACTCAACGGTATCTTAGCTAATTCAAGCAACTTTTCTTTATTCATAAGCAAATTCCTAATCGTAGGAGCAAATCTTGGCATAAAAAACAAAGCATCCGCGAAACTTATGTCAAAACGCAAATCTTGAAACATTTGAAAAATCTTCTCTTTTTGATACAAAGCTTTTTCACGAAATTTTTCTTGGTTAAGTCGAGAAGGATATGGAATATTCGGTTTAGGTAAATTCTTCGGAACATCGGGTTCCAGAATGGGAGTAGGTTTAGGCAAAGTCTTTGGAACATCGGGTTCCGGACTAGAAATGGGGGTAACCGGAGGTGGGATTTGAGCGGTACTTCCTTGGAAATTAGATTGCTCCTTATCCGTTGTCTCCTCGGTTTCTCGTTCCACTACCTTTTTAGGAGTAGGAATCGAGGGTCCCTCGTAAGCAACACCACTTCGAGTAGTGATTGCTTTCATCTCACCCTTCGGGTTTGGAATGGTATTACTCGGAAGAGTACCCGAAGTTGAGGCTTGGTTTTGAAAGAAACTTCCTAAAATACTCCGCATGTCATTATTCAAATTTCTCCTAAGATTTTCCTCTTGTTTAGTTAACGTCCCTCTTATTTCATTGATTTGACCTTGCATATTTCTCACAATTGACTTATTAGCTTTCATATAACTTGTAATTTCGGGTGGAACCCCTTGGTAAACCTGATTTTTATGAGCTTGAAAAGGTTGATTTTGAAAACCTTGATTTGGAACATGATTAATTTGCCCTTGATTTTGAAAATTCGGAACATGATTAGCTTGAAAACCTTGATTTCCATGAAAATTATTTCCCCGATTAAAATTATTCCCTTGATTTTGATAATTCCTATTTTGACCATTGTTTTGCACCGGAGCAAAACCGGGTGGTGCCATGTGGTTACTAACACGATTTGAAGGGGCTACTTTATTGTAAGTACCCGTTGTCGCACAAATACTTGATTGATTGTTATCGGTATTCGGACAATTATACCAAGAATGGGCACCTCCACAAGTAACGCATGGTTCCTCAACCGCTTTAACCGGAGCGGGAGTGACAACAACTTTTTTAGAAACAATATCAAATAAAGTCGAAAGTTGATCTGCAAGCTTATCAATTCTTTCATCCGTTTTACTAGAAGTAACGTTCATTCTAGAAACATTTGATCTATTACGTGAATAACGAACTTTTGATTTATTTTCAATTATGTTTAAAGCCTCTCTAGTCGTTTTACTTAACAAATTTCCACCCGCCGCGGCATTTAAGGAGTCTTGATCGTTATCATTTAAACCATTATAGAAAGTATCTATTTGGACTAACTCCGTAAATCCGTGATGGGGACAAGCTCTAAGCAATTCCTTAAATCGTTCCCATGCTTCACTAAATGACTCATCGAATTTTTGGGTAAAACGAGAGATTTCATTTTTCAAGTGAGTCGTCTTCGAGGGAGGGAAAAATTGGTTCACGAATTTGGTAACGAGATTATCCCAAGTCAAGATAGAATTAGGAGGTTCTTTCTCGTACCAAGTTTTTGCGGTCCCCCCGAGCGAGTATGGAAACATCATAAGTTTAATTACATCATTCGGTACATCCCTAAATCGTAAAGTCGAAGTAATCCTTTTGAAACTATTAATATAAGCGTGAGGATTTTCGTTCTCTAAACCGTGAAACGGGTTCGCTTGAACCAATTGAAGCAAATTTGTCTTAATCTCAAAATGATCTGCATTAATTTCTGGTAAAACGATAGCTTCTCCATACCCTTCTGTGGGTGCTCGGAGCAGTTCTTCCATTGTACGTTTAGCCCTTGGTGCAACGATAGTACGAAGCTCGGGTTCGACTATGTTTGGAGCACTTCCTTTATTTCGATGTCTCGGAATGGTTGCGTTTGAATTATTTGAAAATTTGGAATTTCTAATGCGCATGCACTAAACAAACAAAAGAAATGATAAAAGAAATGAGAAAAGAAAATATTTTTGTTTACCGAATAATCAGCAAACTTAGGGTAACTCTCTTAAGTAAAATAAAATTTAAAAAAGAGGTGTGCCTTTTTCGTAAGTGACACAAACGGTAAAAAAATTTGAATCTTTGGTTCGGGAACTTATTAATGGATAATACCTTAGTTGAAGGTATTATTTGTTGGTGTTCTTTTACCAACTTGGTAAAAAAATTTATATATTCACAAATTAACGAAAAAAGTCAAAAAATCCGGAAGAGCAAATATTTTTGTATTTTTGTTTTTAATTTTCTACTTATACTAAAAAGAAAAGAAAAAAATATTTTTTACTTTTTATATTTTAAATTTTTTTTTTATATTTTTGATTTTCTCAAAAGCGTAACTTTCGAAAACGAAAGGTTCTTCAAATCGCGATCGACAAATGCAAACGAATGAATCTTAATCACAAATCCTCGGCAACGGCGCCAAAAATTGATATGCGCTAAAATCCTAAAAGTGGACAATTAAACCTAAATTTAATAACGGGAAATTAAACTTTAACTAAAAACGTAAAACGGGAATCCAAACGGGACCTAAAAACCTTAAATTTTCAAAAATAAACCTAAAATGAATTTTTTTTACTATTAACTAACCCTAATTGACTAAAAAGTAAGATTAAAGAAAACTAGGACAAAAACGGAGTTGAATTGAGCTAAAAATCACTAAAAACATGAACGGGAATGAATCCCGTTCTTTAAAAAAAATGAAATTTTGCAATTTAAACCCTACGGAAGCAAAACTAATTTTCCTAGAAACTATATGATAAAACAAAATTTTCTAAAAAAGAATTATATTTTTTTGACTTTTTTATAATTTTTTATGAATTAAAAACGATTTTAATGAAATTAAATGATTAAAAATACTAAACTATTTATAAAAATTCTGAAAAAATTATGGAAAGTAGCTTGAACAATGAGGGATCTAAGAAAAATAAGCTCATGGAAACAGCTTATCAAATAAGCTATGAAATAAGCCAAAACAGCTTATAAACTAAAAAGGGCTAAAATGTATATAAAAGATAGATTATGCAAAGCTCTAACGGATGAGCTATTGTAGCATGATGGTTACTATGTGTGTGGAGTGGGACGTGTGTGTGTGAAAGGCTAGGTCGTGGGTTCAAGTCCCATGCCTAGCTTTTTGCATATTTTTTTTTATTTTGAAAATTTTTAAAAACAAAGTTGTAGAAAAACTGGAAATAAGCAACTTTAATAAAAGCAACTATCTTTGAAAAGCACTAAATAAGCTAGAAAAATAGCTGAAAATCTAACAGCTTACACTAGAAAACTAAAGGCTTTATATCTAAACTAAGGCAACTTAATAAGCTGAAAATAAGCTAAGCTTGAGCTACTAAGCTACTCCTATACTAAACTTATCCTAATAAGCTAACCTTGACAAGAAATAAGCACAAATAACAATCCATAAGATGAAAATTTCAAAAAGCACCTCTACTAACTCTAAAAACCAAACAGGCTTTAATGCAATTTTGAAATTAATTTTCTATAAGCTACTGGATCATTATGGCAAGTAGCCCTATACTACCTTAGACCTTAACCAAAAATCTATTTGAAAAAGCAAACAAAAGTCATTTTGAAATTCAAATAAGCAGTTAAAAAGCACTATGAAAAGACTACTTGCTACTGTCTTTGTATTTTTGGATTTTCTTTGAAAAGATAAAATAAGCTATGGCTGAACTAAATAAGCTACAAACCACTTAATTTTAACCTAATAAGATAGTTAAGATAGAAATTAAACAAAAACTTCATGCAATAATCTACAAATCACAAATAAGCACTTTGGTGAAACTGTTAGCCTAAACAGGCCATAAGGGCACTTTTGAGCCTATTTTCCAATAAGCTAGAAGAACCTTTTAGCTTTTTGACTCATGCAGACTTAAAGTCTAGCTAAAATCCTATTAAAAACAATAATTGAAAACTATTTTGAAATTAAAATAAGCAATGAGAAAGCTATATGAAAACTATCTATTCTATTTTCTTTTTGGTTTTTCAAAGTTTAATGAAAAATGACAGAATGCTATTTTGCAGCTTACAAACAGATGACCTAATAAGCTAAATTTAACACTTTAAGCTCAGACATATGAAATATTACCTACAAACAACCTGTGCTACTAATTCTAAGTCCTAGTGACTACTTCAATCTTCTGAAAATTAAGCTAGAAAATGTAGTTTTGCCTTTATTTGCTACTGATGTAGTTTGCACAATGAATGACTAAATCCTAAAACTAACAAGTGCATGCCTAAGATATAGTTTCTACACTCTTTAAACATTAAAACAAAAACAATGAGAGAAATTAATCTAAGTAAAACAGAATAGAGCTTATAATGCTTAATCTTACTGAATTTATACTAACAGACTTAATTATAGCTAATCTTTATAAATGAAAACTAATTTAAGCCTACAAATTACACTAAATCCTATCTTATAAACCTACAATTGAAGTTCAAATTCAGTTTTAAGAACCAAAGAGACCAATAGCAGTATTAACTTTAAGTTAATACTGTTATTCCAAACACCCCTTTAAAAATACTCAAATCCATTTTATGCTTATGAATTTCAGTTTTAATGCATAAAGCTTTATTACCAGATATTAGAGAACTAAAAACAGACCTAATGAACACATTTAAGCTAACACTTAAGCCAGATTAATAAGCTATGACACTATGCTAATATTTTTGGTTTTTTAACTGATTTTATGACAAATTAAGTAAACTAAGTATTTTAAACTACAAATCAAACACAATAAGCACAATTCAACTATAATAAGCACAAATAAGCTACCTAAACATCAATAAGCAAAAATTAAGCAATATTAAGCTGATTAACAGATTTTAAGCTAAGTATTAAAGATAGAAAAGGTAAATTAAAAACTTACATAAGCCTTTGCATAAACAAGGCTAGCAAATGCTCTAAGAGCTATCAACAAGCTCCAACTTATCAAGTGATAAGCTGGTAGGGTCCTGGAAGTCCTTCCTTAATTGACTTCCCTTTCATGTTTTAGCTGAGGTAATTTAGGGAGGTATTCAATGTCAATAAGCTCAACTAAGCTTTTGAGAGCTTAGTTGAGTAAGTAGACAGTCTAAGAGTAGATAAGAACTTATGAGCTTATGTGAACAAAGAAAAGAGCTTATTCAAACAATTAAGTGACAAATTGATCAATATTAAAAGCAAACTTTTATTAATAATATGAAACTGATTACAAGCTTAAAAGTAAGTTACATTAAGTAGAAATCTATAAGCTAAAAAAACGATTTAAAAATTACATAAGCTAATTAAAAGCTACTCTCTATAACTACTCCTAGATGCCTTTGTGAGTAAGGAGATGCTTGTATTTATAGCTGAGAAAGAAGAATCTAGATCCCCAAGTCTGTTAAACGCTCCAATTAATCCTGGCCCTTGTTTGCTTCCAATCATTAGCTGCCCAATAATAGCCCTTGGATCAATATGTGATCACACGGATTGCCAGCGTGGCAATCCGTGTGTTAGAGCATTTGTGCTTCTTTTAGCTTGAATCCAATGCAATTTCCCACTTCTGAGTGTGTTAGTTCAGATCCAACGTGTCATTCCTTTTACTGTCTTGACCAATGAGAAGCTTTCTTGTGACATCTTTGATGCTGAGTCATAGCTTGGCACTCGAATCTTTGTCCCACGTATTCAATTGTGATTTACCCTTTGATTTTGAGGTGGGTAATTTCTGAGAACGATGATGAATAGTAAAAAGGGACTCGCGCCCTTTTTAACTATATTTGAACGTTGGGTAAGGGGAAACGGGCTTTGACTTGGGCTCAGGGTTTGGGCTCGGTTTTAGGTTAATATTTAGGAGATAACGACCGTTATCTCTTAAGTATAAAAGAGATAACGGTGTTAGGGTTTTAGGGACCATTTGTGCACTCTTTTAACAATGAGGGGCTGTTTTGGGTATTTTGGGTTTTTGTCTTCATATGGTTGACCAATGTTGACCAGTTGACCATGGTTTGACTTGTTGACTTTTTGCTAGAAACTTCCGGCTCTTGTGCACTCTTTCCGTTCTCGTGTCCGTGTTTGTCCGGTTTTGACCGTTTTCTTGTGATTTTTGCAACATCCGTACCTACACATTCACAAATAACAAAATACACAAATACAAGCATATTTTTGCACATTTTAATCATTTAAGGGCCATTTTTGATATAGAAAGGATATGTGATTTCTCACATATCAAAATTCTCCAAACTAAGTGATTGTAATGTAAAGGTAGTACACGGATACAAGTAACTTTACATTTTACGAGTTATTACGTTTACACGTTTGTCATCATCAAAAAGGGGGAGATTGTTAGTGCAAATACTATGATATTTAATCTACACAGTCTCGTTTGTTTTGATGATAACAAACACATAACTTGTAATACATAACATAAAATGTACAAGTTACTCGTAATCATATTTTATCTCAATATCATCAACACACATCCACATCTCGATTCCTCGTATGTTACAACACATGTTCGTACATGTTTGTTATGTTGCATTATGATTAAACCTCATTTCACATTTTGCATTTACAAGTATTTTTATACAAATGCATTACTTTTATATTTACAATAAAGTTTACACCTAAATATATATTTTACAGGTAAACTTTATTTTGACAAACATTCAACTAGACTTTTTATTTTTGCAAGTTTACTTTCTTTTTTTAAGTAAATAAAAAGTAATTTACATCATTCATATCTTGAAAGATCTCTCAAAGATTTCAAAAGATTTTTTTGGTATGATGAACAGTAGCCTGTTCTATATGAGCGTCGCCGGTTCTGTTTGATTTACAAAGCCGGTTCCATTTTGAACAATAGCCAGTTTCATCAGCTTTTGGCTATAAATAGTGGAGCCTTTTCAATCTGCTTCTCATCACTTTTAACATACTTTCTCCACCATTTTTACACATATAGATCTGTAAGAATGCATCCATAAAACCCCAAGATCATAATGCATCTAACTCTTACTTTTGTTGTAAGCATACACCCGAAATGATCCTCCAAAGCAAGCTTTGAGATCTTGCAATCTACATCCACCACAAGTATTTAAGCACATGAAGATCTACCTCAACAAGCTTGGGAAACTTGTGATCTTCCATCATAGAAGACTAACCTCATCATGCTTTGTAATCTTGATGCTTGGTTTGGACTTTCACATCCATTATACACATTTGTTTAGGATCATCATTGTACACCCATTTGTATCATCTCTTTGTATCATTGGATTTAGATTAGATAGTTTATGTGTTTGTGCCATAAAACACAAGGTTTGTTATGTTAGGCCACAAAACATAATGGGTTTGGTCGTACCCAAAGAAGGACTCGGTATTTAGCTTTGTACCGGATAAAGTGTAAGCGACGGTGGGTTGGTCTACCTTTGTTAGGACTCGGTATTTAGCTTTGTACCGGATAAAATGTAAGCGACGTTGTGTATGGTTTTCTCCGCCGAGAAGGGAGTGTGTTGAAGTAGTGAAGTAACTCTAGATTTGGGCACTCGAGGAGTGAAGTAGGGCGAAGAGGAGCTCCGTGACCGAACCATTATAAATCATCGTGTTCGGTTTGCTTTCTATTTTATTTATCGCTCTTTATTTACTTTATGCTTATGCTTGTGCTTGTGTTGTGACTACTTGCTTATTCTATGCTTTCCATTATTCTTTAGACTATATTTGGTACTTTTCATATTATGTCGAGTTTGTTCGGGTATTTGATACGAAAGTTTTTAGATTTTAATTAAAGACGTATTCACTCCCCTCTATGTTTTCCACAACAACAATCTCTAAAACCTTCTCAAGACATTGTCAGGTACACAATGGTCTCTAAAACTTCTCATGATTTTCTCATAATACCAGTTTTAATGATATTAAAAGTCAACATAGTTTGTCAACTCCATCAGTTATTGTACTATTCGACTCCAAGTTTGAACACTCGCCTTAAACTTTGGAAATGCATACGTCGTCACATAACTCACAACATAGAAACATGCCGACTAATTAGAACGCGACTAGTAACTTGTCTCTCGTAACGTGCCGTCCTGGAACACCCACTTCTGGAGCATGACTCATTAATGTCTCATTCTTTTCTCTTTACTTCTTGTGATTTTGGAAAATTACATCATAAAAATATAACTTCTAAGTTCGGCAGCTATCAATGACTCATAGCCCAACGTATGACTAGCATGATCTTTCGCCTTGACCAGAACGAGATCCAAGATGTCAAGAACGAATCACGCATAAAGACCCTTAAGACGAACCACGCTAATGAAGGTCACACCTTCTGACTAGAACATCATTGGGTACGACACAACCAGCAGCCCTCACTCCGAAGAGAGAATGTCGATCATCATAGCTAATGATGACCTTATTATTTAAAACGTTTCTTTGAAAACTCTTGATTATTTTTCGCTTTATGGTACGGATATTTCCACTCCCTTTAATAGTTAATTGTTTGTATAATTAATTTCACATATCCTATTTTAACATCGTTGATATACCATTTTCTTAATATGTAGTTGTTGTAACCATTTGGTATTAGTTCTCCCTAATAAATAATTGTTCATACAATTATTTCACCTATTTTGTGTGGCATCCTTGACATATTGTTTCTTTGATGTGTTAGCACAAATGAATCTCTACATTCATTTTGTTTATCGAATAATTTTTTATGTTCATTTCCTTTTACTGTTACTACATTTGTACAGATATTCTTGATACTTTATGATCTATTGTTTTGTTATTTTTTCTACTTAAAATCATTTAGAAAGCTTATAAATGTGATTGTTATTATTTTATCTTTGCGAAATTTTGTTCATATTGAATTAGATTTTTCTTTTTATGAAATTTGGTTCAGTAATTCTTTCAGTTGCATTGGTCTATGGTCATTTGCTTCTATTAATCATTTATTATTATTTTTATTTATAAATATAATTAACCTCTCATTCTTAGTATTCCTTGTCCATAAATCATTATACTCGATATAACCTCTTTACACTGACAACTACTCCTTTTTGAGATTTGTACTTTTTCTTTGATTCTTTCGTTTACATTTATTATTTCATTCTTTGATCTTGATGGGTAATGTTACTCGATATGCACTTCCTTGATCATTCACACAACTCATTAGTTCTCAGTTTTTGTATGTTTTCTTATCTCTATCCTTTCTTTAAGGATTCTCATAACACTCAATCCGTACCAACATGCACATTGCATACATTTTATATTTTGCCTTGTATTTTATTTGTTATTCGTTGTTGTCCTATTTGATTATTTTCTCAAACCTCTCGAAGACGTTTTGACATGTAACCTACGCTAAAGACTTGGAGACACCAACTATACAATACAAGGTGCACTGTGTTTATCTACCACGAAAGCGAGCAAACTATACCGACTATGGAGGATACACTACGAGCCTTACTGCAGTAGCAATTGGAATACTAATCTACGTTAGTAGGATTTTCTTACGACCACAGTTACCATACCAGCAACAAGGCCGCATCTTTCGATATAGTTTACGACCAAGAGTGTCAATCGCCCATCAACTGGACTAAGGTTGGGGTAATCAACTCACTAGCCCCGAAACTGAACCATGAAACGACTATGAAGATCATTCGGATATGCAACAAAATACAAGCTACTCGTAAACACCGACAGCGTTACACAGGTGTGAGGATACGTTTCGGCAAACGGGGAAAGTTGAACCCGTATTATATTGGACCTTTCAAGATTTTAGCAAAGGTTGGAGCTGTCGCTTACCGACTCGAACTTTTAAATCAACTAAGTCGAGCTCATAGTACCTTTCATGTGTCAAACCAGAAGAAGTGTTTTCTAACGAAACATTTGTTATCCCGTTAGATGAAATCCAAATTGACGACAAGCTTTATCTCGTCGAAGAACCAGTCGAAATCATGGACCACGAGGTCAAACGTCTGAAACAAAGTCGTATCCCGATTGTTAAGGTATGATGGAATTCAAGAAGAGGTCCCGAACTTACTTGGGAACATAAGGATCAATTTCAGAAGAAATATCCGCATCTGATTGCTAATTTTGCACCCTCGTCGAATGCAATAACTTGATCTTCTGGACGAAGCTCATTTAACGGGGAAAGAATGTCACACCCCGTAAATTTTAGGTCATTATTTTAAACTTTTCCGTTCATTATTTTGACTCTTTTACATTACGTTTAAATTTGACTTAAAACAGGGAGGTTATCCCGCGTAAAACTGAAAAACGCTATCAGATACATTTTGACATCGGACTGAGAGTAGTCTACTGATTATATGCATAATTTAATCATTCTATAGTGTTACGTAGATCACGTACACTTTCGTTTGCGATTTTTATGTTTTCCGTGTATGTTTTACGTTTTTAGCGTTTTATGTCAAACGGAACCCCAGAAACTCACCACCTTCACATGAAAACCTGAGTTATCATTCGTTACGTATTATTATGTCAAAAAATTTCGTTCCATGCCCTCCCTTATTCATGAATTTTGGATCATAAGCTCCAAAATAATTCCTGGAGCATCTTTTTGAACTTCCCATGCATGTGATCATGTATGAGCAAGATAGTGACACATGAGAATGTCATTCTCATGCACCACTACATATGCAAGATAAGTGCATGTGATTCTTACACTTCCTTACATCTTTTACTAGTGAATTTTGAACCAAAAACTATGATACTTGAACCTTGACTAGCAAAGTGGCTCATGTTTTCCCTCACATCCCTTGCTAGTAGACGAAACCACAAGGACCACCCAAGGTGGGTTCAAGCCAATTTTTGGACCATTACTTGCACCCTTACCTTAATGGTGTCCTATAAATACAATACATTTCACACACTTAGGGTTTCATATCACTAGAACAAGCCACCAACAATTTATTTCTCTTCTCCCTTGTTCTTGAAGGCCACGGCCACCATCACCCTTCATAGGGTTTCATTTCCTTTGATTTTCTTCAAGATCTAAGTATTCTAGGTTGGTTTTTAAAATGATTTGAGGTGGTTACAAGTGTTGATTCATTGATTTTCAAGGGTTTGTTCAAGATCTATAATTAGGGTTTGGTTATATTTCTTTGGTTTTCAAGATCTAGGTGTCATTCTTATAGTCTTGTGTTTCCTTCTTGATTCACCTCACTTGTAAGCATTTCTTGAACATCTTCTTGGTTTCTTTTCTTGTTCTTATGTTCTTGTTCAAGTAAAGTAAGTCCATGTGTTTGTGTGAATTTTATAAATGAAAGCAAATGGGTTTTGGTAATTTCTTATATAAATGGAAGTATCATGGTAAAAGTATTGTTATTAAGGTGAGGATGAGTTGAAAAAGTGTGTTGAAATGATGTTGAGGATGGGATTAGGCTAGATATAAGTGTGGTTTTGATGTTGGATTAGTTATGAATGGGGTTTAGGTTAGATTAGGCACTATTGTGAAGTTTGGGTTGATTTTTGAAAGCGTTTGGTTAAGTGTACAAGCTGTCTGAAATTTATAAGTGGGTTAAGGGGTGTTTAAAAATGTTTTATGGTGCTAAACTCTAAGATTACCGTAGTTAATGTTTCCCCGGTCATTTTGGTATAAAGAACGTTAGAAACGGGCTTAAAACGATCAAGTTATGGCCATTTTAAGAATCACAAAACCATGTGAGGAGATTTTAAATGTGGTTGCTGGTTGGGATATAAAAATGGGGTTTCAGACACTTTCAGGTTTGTTTGATCTTTCAAAACATTGGCGAATCATATAGTAACACTTATTTATTAATTAGGAACATTAAAAATGTCATGAATATAGGTTTCTAAAAATGGAAAGTATGTAATAAACGTGAAATCGCTATTGGCGAAGTAAAAATGGAAAACTAGACGTTTAGGATACCTTAGAGCGTTTAGGTGTGAAATGGACTTAACAACTATTATTATTAGACAACGTTTACGTTCGGGGTGTCGGGGCTTCTAAAAACGGAAAACTTCTAAAAAGAGTTAGTTCTAGCGAGATAGACGTGGAAGGTAGGCGTTTAGGTTTCGTTAGGGCGTTTTTAGAAATATGGACTTAGCCAATATAGGAGACGGTATTAACATCCGAAAATTCTAAACTTTCCTAAAATGGAAACTTTCCAAAAACGGTAACTTTCCAAAAATGGCAATTTGTCGTTAGAGCGGCATAACGTAACGATGAACTTTATACTTCTTGAAAGTTACGTTTTTGCTAAACAAACTAAAACATAAACACACATGGATGTCTTTTCTCTTATAAGCATTTCGTATATACTTTCCTTTTTCCTAAGACGCGTCGTTTCTTTAGGTCACGGCTAGGATTGAGTATCGTTCTTTGTTTACGTGATTACCATTCATTCATCTTGCTTAAGGTGAGTTCATAGCCCCATATTTTACTATTTTGGGATGAGAAACATTTCTTGTTTTTAAACATTGGTCACAAGTGCTTTACAATTTCCTAATCATGTTTACGCGTTGCCTAAGTAGCGTTTAAACTTTTAATGCCCGAGTTATCATGAACCATTAATTTCTTAACTGTCTGTTCTGGTTAAGTGAGTGCGAGTGTTGTAAATAGATCTTTTGGGACTGATAATCCCCGTCCGAGTAAGTAGTGCTTACTAGATCAACGGACGTATACCATGTCGGATGTTAGGTGTTGTTCCGTTAGGGCGCATATTAGGGCAAGTTTTATTTGGCATTATGCATGCTACCAATCTTATTGAGCCTCGATGTCATGAGCTTAGTGCAACGTAAATACCTTTTTATGTGATATTGTATCTTTTATAATAGTCACATATGTTTTGTAAACTTGTGGTCCATTCTTATTACCAATTCAAACCTATGAATTCACCAACTTTATGTTGACTGTTTTAAGCATGTTTTTCTCAGGTGCTTAACTTTGGACTTCTATGATGTGCTATGTGGAGTCTACGTGCAATATGATACCATTTATCAAGACTTTATTTCTCATTCATACTCGTTGTCTTTTAAAACTCAAAATTTCGCTTTCGCAACATTTTAATTTCATTTGAAATCTTGCAAGACTTATCCATTTTAATAAAAGCAATGAGTTATGATTTTTAAAACGTCCATTAGTGGTCTTTCCCTTTGCCTTGTTTTTGAAATATTATGACGTCACGCCCTCGGACACTCATTCCGTCTAGGCTTGGTTTGGGGGTGTGACATTTTCAAATTCATCAAATTTTGCTTAATTGAATTCAAAATATTTTTCTTGTCCCTTATATATTGCAAGCTTAGTGGTCAATTCGGCATTCGCTTCTTTCATTTTGCGATTGACCGTGTTGACTTTCTTAACTTCAATGACCAAATTATTATATAATGACTCAAAGAAAGCACGTGTTTCTTCAACAGTGGCAGGGTGCTGTTCTACTATTCCTCCACTATGTTCCATACTGGAATCCGTAAGAATAACAGTATTGTCATTCTGTTGATCTAGGTGTGGCTTAGTAGTGAACTCGAGTAGCTCAGTATACTGCTCCTCTTAAGTAAACATATTGAATATCTCATTATTGTAAACCTCAGCTGATCTATCTGAGTCGTAGATGGGAGCTTTGTCAGCTTGAATACCCAATGAAGATGCTTGCTGCAAATTGGCCATTAAGATGCAGTTCGCATTGACTTCCTCAATCTCTTCACATTCACCTACAGTAGCCATCAAATCAAATTCTTTATCTTAGAGTTGGATCTCTACTTCTTCCTTTTGAGCAATTAACAACTGAGTGTGAAGATAACCAGCATCCCTTCCTCTTGGTCTGACTGTGCAATTTCAAGCATAATGACCTACTCCTCTGCAGTTGTAACACCTTATCTGATTGCCATTGTTCCCATTAGCATTATCCTCAGCCCGTGTTGCTACCACATTACCATTCCTATTCTGATTAGTATTCTAATTAACAATCCCTGGAACAACAATAAGCCCATTCTGAATACCCGGATTAAGAACTGCATTCTGCCCAAACCCGATTCCCTGCATTCTGCATTACATTATACCCGTTCTGATTCCCTGCAATCTTCCCTTCATTGTACCTAATCTAATTTCCTGTATTCTGCCCAACATACTATCTAAACTGATTCCCACCATTACCCTCAATCATTTGCATCTGTCTGTCTTGACCCATATTCATACCCAGCTGAGCAATCTGTCTATTGCGTGGGTTTAATGAAACTCTTTGGTTGTTGTTCGTCGGTGTAGAGTAGTTTAGTTTGAATGCCTTAGCCATTAGTACAAGTGTCATGTTCATTACAGTTGTGGGATATGTGATTTCATCAGGGCTTTGCATTGGTTGTTGCATGTAGTTCGTGTTGAATGAAGGTTGTGGGACATAGTTGTTGTTGGGTGATGGATGTTGCATGTAGGTAATTTGTGATGGTTGATCTGGGTGAAAAACTAGATAAGTGTAAGGAGTTTGAGTGTTTGCCATAAATGCCAAAGGATCATGTGTTTTTGCAAGTTGTTTTGCCCTGATTTCATTAACCTCCTCTTAATTCATTTTCAAGAAATCATATAACTGGTTGTTATCTAATTTATACAGATTCTTCGTTTGATGAACAGTAGTGACATGTCATTTCCATTCTGGCTAGAGATGATTGAGAAACTTGAGATTACTAGCAATCTTCTCTGGAAAATGTTTGTTTCTGGCAAAATTGTTCATTAGCTTTGTGAAACGATGATAGTAAGATTCAATTGATTCCCCGCTTGTAGAATTAAACTTTTCCTATTCATTAAAAAACTTTCCTTTTTCTCCTGAGCCCTAACGTCAGAACCTTTTATCATCTGCTAAACACGTAACTAAATTTCCTGAGCAGTGTCACAACTGTCTACTGCAGCATAGATTTCTTTTGGAAGACCCATAAGAATCTTCTGAATAGCCTGATCATCATCTTTCATTTGCTTTGCTTCCTTTTCAGTAAGTTTATCATCAGTCTGCTCGTGAGTAGATTCAGCTATAGGAGGTGTACGGGTTGGATCACGTGGTTCAACAATCATTTATCTTACATAAGGATTGTGAAGAATGAAATTCATAAGTAATTTCCCGTTTGGTTTACTCTTTGCATAACGAAGAAGAAGACTAGACCATGGAACGTAGTTGTCTTTGTTAAGCATAATCTGACAACCATGAATTGAGCAGGTTAGTCAAACTGTTAGTGTTGACTTATGTATCTGTTGCAAGGTATGGTGTATGTGATTGTATGTGTTTATGTGTGTTTATATGTGTTTATGTGGGAATTGGTAATCAATCTATTGAGTGTGATCATCTTAATGGGATTGGATTTGTGTTGGATTTTGTGGAGTTCATTTCGTTCACTTTTGGTGACAAGGAAATGATTTCGGTGATTGAAGCGGTTTCGCGTTAATTGTGTAAGTAATTATACGTATACGTATTTATATGTTAGTAATATTAGGATGAGATTAGGTTCTAGTAGTAAGGATATGAAATAAATGAAATTTCTATTTTTGGAATGTTAGGTTTAATAAAAATGAAAAGTTAATTATTTTTAAAAGTCTAGTAAATTGCGTCTACGCAAAAAGGTATGTGCAAATAAGCTTAGGTTTTTGTGGAAAATTAAGGTAATGTTAATAATTAAGTAATTAATATATAAATAAATAAATAAGAGGCCAATCGACCGGTTTTAAGGAAAAAGAAAGAATTTTTTTTTAAAAAAGAAACAAACTCTAATTAGACTTTATCCTATAATTAGTTTGGAGGCCTATAAATACAAAATAAAATCCCATACCCTCCCCCCTTGTGAGTTCGGTCGATCAAAGAAGAAAAAAGAGGAAAAAAATTAGGGTTTTGCTTTTGTGAAGAAATCAAGCTCTAGAAATCAAGCTCTAAGGTAAGTTTAATTAATCCTTGTTAGTTATATTAGATCTTTAATCGATGTAAAAACTTTAATATGGTGGATAATTAGAGAGTTTCATAAATCTGTTAAGTTTATGGTAAAATGAGCAGTTATAGTAATAGTTAGGGTTTAAATTAAAAGTTTATGGGTGAGAATTGGTATAACTTAATTCGCGTTAGAATTTGATTTAGATTGGGCAGAATTTAGGGCTATCTCTAAGAAGGGATAACTTTTGGTCAAGTTTCCGATGTCTATAACATAGCTCAGAGAGTCTAGTTTTCAGAACATCTAGCCTCAAAGGTTTTTGAGGTCGGGAAGTCATTCAAACGTTGGTTGCAAGAAAAGTTGTCAAAGGAGTCATTACGTGTTCAGATTAGTCAGAATAACAAGGTATATAAACCCCCACTTAAAATATAATTTAGCTTAAACCCTTCTACAAAGAGTTTAGTTCATTGTCTATAGAAATCCCCAAAGTAGAGCTTCTTATTTGGAGTCTAAGTATGGTTTTTAGTCCAAAACTTTTTAGTGTGCAAACAGATCCAAATTGGGACTGTTTTGAAGTTTGATTTCTTAGGATTACTTGTGCATAAGATGCTCTATGGGTATTCAGAGGTAGTTTAATCATGAGGTAGTATATATACTCATACAAGAACATATTAATTATTATGGTATGAATTATGGAGGTAATAAGTAGAGGTGTATTGAGTACGTAAAGTCACGTTAAAAATATCGGCAGTTTTAAACAAATTGTAACTAACTAGTGAAACTTGTTAATGAGAGTGGTTAAAGTTGCTATGGTGTCGGGGTGACCCAATGGGTTAAAAGAACAACCTTAACATCCTCATATGAATTTTACATTGCATTAAGCTTTTGCTTATTTAGAGTGTTAACATCGAGTTTATTTTGTTGTTTAGATTTGGATAATTGTTTGTGAAGCTTTTGGTTGAAATCATTTTGAAATCTAAGCAAAGGTGAGTTTCAAACCCTTTTCTCAGTTATTTGGAGGTGAGAGATGATGCTTGTTGTCGTGTATAAAATGTTTTTAATATTGCTGTGGTTATGTTAATTGATCGAGGGCACGATCTGTCCCGTTGCGTTATGATATTGATATGCTTGGTATTGTAGATCCCAAATAGCAAAATGCGTTTGGCGTGATAAGACGGCGGTGAGCTAATATGATGCATGTAGCGCACATTGAATTTGGAATGATGTAATCGTGGCACGTTCCATCCTGTTGTGGTTAATTTGGTGTCATGAATTGTTTTTTAAATTGCAGCAGCTAATTGAAGTTTAGTTTGGATATGTTTGTATTCGTAAATCTATGATTCTCGCTGTACTTTATAGTTGACGCATTAAGCAACATTTTTCAGTTGATCTTAATGTGGCTAAGTATAGATGAGAAGTGCTAGAAAGAGACCGAAGATGCTTGGAGTTTCTTTATGCTTTCTGTTTGAATAAATGTCGTTTTTGCATGACTTGTTTAGATTATGTGTTGCAGTCATTTATTGACGAGACCTCTTTCTCATTAATAAAGACTCATCAATTATGTTTTGGTATTGTTATACACATTGTGTCTTTTGCTTTACTTCAGTTTTCTTTAGTATCTCCTATATAGACACACCATGTGTTTTAGATATCTATTTCTGTTTACGCCTTCGCGTTTCAGCCATTGCGGGGTGTTATAGATTGGTATCAGAGCCTTTGGTTATAGGAGAATAGTGGTTGAGCCTAGACTATAACCTATTGGTCCGTTCATGTTAAATGCCATTTAGGCTTAAGTTTATGCATAGTTTATAATTTAGTATTTTGCTGATAAGTTTGCAATTTAGTTAGTGTTTGCCCCTACCATAATTTAATATAAATATGTAATATACTTTCTTATACTTTAAGCTATATGTTATTCCCTCACACCGTAAGAAGTCTCGTTGGGAACCATTTTTCCCCCAACTGGACTATATGCGTTTTATAAGAGCCTCTTTGTGGAACCGAAGGAGATAGAGATAGTTTGATCGTCTTTGATCGGTTCGTGTAATAGGGCTGGACCCGCGGAGTCGGGTGAAAAAAATTTTTGTGGAGGCAAGTCAAACCAACACAGGCCTAGCATAAGTTAATCCCATCCATTTACCTTGTACATAGTAGTTAATTGATTATTCCTTTAGATATTTGTTTTCGTATTTTGGAAGTCTTGCAAACGTTCGTTCCTTGATTGTCGTTTTGACTTTAGTTTTAATATAGTGTAAGTAGTTGTTTGATGAAGCATCCGTTATGTGTTTAAGTTAAGCGGTTTAAGAGTGCAATTTGGGTATATGTTCTTATAGTGAATTATGATTGATAGGGTAATCCTAGAAGTAAGTACACGTGTAAAGGAGGACTATAATTAATGGTGGCCAACTAATTATAAAAGGCAATCAACACTGGTAGACTGTACCTATGATTTGCATTATTGTGTTTGTTATAATATTATAGTGTAATATGTATTTTTATGATATGTGTATTTATGATAAGGATGGTGGTATGGGTAAAGAATTATTCTCTTATCCTAATTAGAAGGATTGATGCTATTTGAGTTGTATAAGATAGTAATTATCTTCTATCTAGTAATATGCGATAACTATGTAGTTGCTTTTATAGAAGGTTGCTCCCGTCTTGCCGTCGGTTGTTTGTTCGAATTCCCTAAGTCTGAAAAGCTTTAGCATCCCTTCCACGTACTTTGTTAGTAAGATGCTAGTTTTCCTATTCGATGTCACGAAGTATAATTGGTTTTGTTATCAGAATAAGCTTTTTTTCAGATATAAGCCGCTTTCGTTAGTTCTTTCATTGCATTGATTACTCGTATGAGTATCAAAGGTTTCTTTTAAGCACAAATTGTTCCTAACATATTATGATCAGTACTCCCTTTGTTGTATATCCTTTGGTTTTCGTAACCCATTGGCGAAGTGTTAGTGTCGATGCTTTTAGGTTTGCTCTCTTGATCGTTATTTTGGATAAGACCTTACGTTTTCTTTTGGGTACGTAACGTCTTGCATGAGTTTTCTTGTACGAGTTCGTTTGATTTATTTGAGTATAAGGTTTCCTAAGGGAAGTTGTTCTTATCTTTCGTTTCTCAAACAATAAATTGTGTAAGTCGTACTGGTTTTACAATCCCTTTTTGTATTATGTGTAATTTGTTTGAGTAACATTTTCATAATTGATGTCCTAATTTTAAAGTACTTTGAAGCATTGTGTTAGTTTTGAGAAAAAACTAGTGTTATAATGATCTCTGTAATTGAATTATGTTTAAATGGACTATGACAAATAGGATATGGAAAATTGTTGACTGGTGAAATAAAATTTTTATTTTATTATAAAAACTGGTTTAAATTGAATCATAGTGGTAAGGGACGAGACACCATTAGGTAAACCATCTCTAGATTTTTATGACCAACCATATGAATTTTCAAGAATACATTTAAGAGAACAATTTCACATTTCATTGAATTATTATAAAAATTTTTTTTTATACTTGAAAGTGACTTTTCTTAATTTAAATGATATTTTATAAAAACATTATTAATTTGTCTGTTGAGTAAGAGTCGATAATTGGATAAAAGAAATTACGTCATTTAGTATTGATTTTTATTATGTGTCTTGATGTTGAGTAACGCTTGTTGTTTTTCTTTCGTTGCATATTCACTAGTGCATATATGCGTTCCTTTATTTTAAAGGATTTTACGTCATTTGAAAACCCGACGTCTACTGCATATGTGGAATCCCCAAAATGCATACTAGCATTTGACTTATAATTCATTGGTTTATCCTATTCGTATTGTTGTAACCCTTGGATTCGTTGATATTCGTTTGAATCGAGGAGAAGCTTTGATTGCTTTTAGGAATGGACCGGTTCTCCAAGAGAAGTTTTGGGAATTAGTATGCAAGGGGAAGGTGTCGAGGATACCGTGGCGAAGATGATGAGAAACTTTTAGGTTCATAGTGGTGAAACGTACTCAAGGATCGTGAAACCCTAATTAACACTAAGGTAGGTGAATCGAAAAGTTGAGTGATATGTCCCGTCTAACGAGATTTTATGTGATTAGTTACTAGATAGACTTTGTCCAATGACTGCACCGTAATGACAAGTTGAGTTCCGCGTAGACTTAGTTCCTGGAGGGACGCCGGTTGCAAGTGCTCCATATTAGTCTAGCCACCCTTTTGGAAATGCAATAATATCCTGAACAACTTCGAAAGTTGCAAGACAATGGTTTCATACGACCTAGTCATTTTCCGTGAGGAGCACCAGTGTCGTTTGTTAAAAGAGGAGCATGGAGTTCAATTGAAGTTAGAGTTAAATTACTAATGAAGAAGCAGTTTGTTATGCTAAGGTTACATGAGTGAGCAAGTGAAGGAATTGAGAAGTACCTCTAAACGACAGCCATCGCGAGATAGGATTATTCTTAGGATTGGCAGGTTACTTTGCCTACTATCAATCGCAAACTTTTTCTAGATTGTTAAACCCCTACTTCCCTAACTGGAGAGGAATCTGAAAGTATAGTGGGACGCAGAACAGAAGAGGTTTCAGACTTGAAGAATGATTTGTGTGACCGTTGATAAATCAAAATGTGGTACAGATCTGAGGAGAAAGGGAGAATGAAACCTAGACGTGTTCGAGCGGTGGCTATGACCATTCAGTATGGAGTAAGAGGAATGATATTGACAGTCCAAAGTGAGGCGTTCAAGCAAGAGAACGTACTCGCAAAAACGCTTCATGGGTTAGATTGACATATGGAAAAGAGGGAGGATGAGAGTTTGTACTTTATGGATCGTATTTAGGTTCCATTGGTAGGAAGGGAAATAGATGAGGCCCATGCATCAAGGTACTTGGTACATCCGGGAGCGGATAAGACGTACTATAACCTTAGAGACGTGTATTGGTAGCCACGTGTAGAGAAGGATATAGTTACCTATGTTAGCAATTATTGGATTTGTTTAGGAGGTGAAGGATGCAATGTCAAAGACTTTTGGCTTGCTGCAACAGCCTGAGATACTTGAGTGAAAATGAGATAGAATCATCATGGATTTTATCACTAAATTTCCAAGGTCAAAGCAGTGAGTACGATGTGATTTGGGTGATGGTCGATAGACTGACCAAGTTGGCTCATCTTCTAGCTATACAAGAAGATTTTAAGATGTGAAGTTGGCAAGGATTTATATTGATGAGACAATAGCAAGGAATGGAATTCTGGTTACAATTAACTCAGATTGAGATGGATGATTTACCTCGTGGTTTTGGCAGATGTTACAGAAAGTGTTTGAGACGCGATTGGATTTGAGTACTGCTTAACATCCTCAAGTGGATGGATAAAGTAAACGTATGAGTCAGACTTTGGAAGATATAATAAGGGCATGTGATATCGATTTGGTAGTAGTTATCATTTGAGCATTCGGTGTGCTCCGTTTGAAGCTTTGTATGGAAGGAAATGTAGGTCGCCTGTTCTATGGGTAGAGATTGGAGAGAGTAGTTTGACTGGACTTGAGTTAGTACAAGAAACGATTGATAAGGTAGTGTTGGTAAAAGAAAAGCCCTAAGCGGCGAGAGATCATCAAAAGAGCTATGCTGGTAATAGGCGTAAGCCATTAGAGTTCGAGGTGGGAGATCATGTGCTGTTAAAGGTGTCGCCATAGAAGGGCGTAATGCGTTTTGGAAAGAAGGGTAAGTATCACCAAGATATGTAGGACCGTTTGAGATCCTTGAAAGGATTGGCCTTGTTGCTGATAGGTTGAGGTTGCCTGAGGAGTTGAGTTGTGTACATGACACATTCCATGTGTCGAATCTGGAAAAAAAATGTTTGGCGGATGCTAGTCTGCATGTGCCATTGGATGAGATCAAGGTTGACAAAACTCTTCGTTTTGTTGAGGAACCTGTTGAGAATAGTGTCCGTGAAGTTAAGAGGTTGAAATGTAGCAGAATGGTGGTAGTTAAGGTCCATTTAGACTCGAAGTGAGGTCTTTAGGACTTCAGGTGAACTGAGTATCCACACTTGTTCGTTGAGCAAGGGATCATTGGGAGTTTTAGTTAAAGTTGGGTACGTAAGGTTTCTTGTAGACCTTAGTATGCCCTTAGATGTGTTTGTGTGATTTTGGTTAAAGCTATTTTATGAATAAGCTCGAAGTCGAGCCGATTCTTCAAAAACGTTGGGCTTTGTAACAACTTATAACTTGGTTTTGAGACAGTTCTTGTTTGATGAGTTGCGAGACCGTGTTGTAAATGACGTTGTTACGCAACTTAAGGTTTTGACGAGTCTCCTCGATGATGGGCGAGGTTCAGGTAGTTGGATGTTTCTTTTCGTTTGGAGCGGTTATGCTGCTATGCGTACCCTTTTGTGGGCAGGCAAAATTATTGACAATAAGATACTTGTGAAAGTTCGTTAGAATTCTAAGCGTGGTCCTGAGTTCACTTGGGAGCGCGAAGATTATATGAAGTCTGAGTATCCTCAGTTGTTTGTTGGTCGAGCGGATGAATCGACTAGTTAAATCTCAGGATGAGATTTCCTAAAGGAGGGGATACTGTGACAACCGTTGAAGTTGGGTACGTAAGGTTTCTTGTAGACCTTAGTATGCCTTAGATGTGTTTATGTGATTTTGGTTAAAGTTATTTTATGAATAAACTCGAAGTCGAGCCAATTTTTCAAAAAATGTTGAGTTTTGTAACAATTTATAATTTGGTTTTAAGACAGTTCTTGTTTGATGAGTTGCGAGGCCGGGTTATAAATGACTGGTTTACACAACTATAAGGTTTATGAACCGAGTTTCCGACGATGACTGTCAGAGTTCAGTAGTTAGGAGTGTTTCTTTTGTTTGAGAGCAGCAGTTATGCTGCTATGTGTACCCGTTTGTGGGCAGCAAAGTTTTGTTATCGGAAGAATATCTTGTGAAAGTTAGATGGAATTCAAAGTGTAACTTGAGTAACATGGGTATGGGAGGAACTCTTGAAAGATAATACCTCGATTAATTGTTTAGAGTTGAACCCTTTTGGTTAAATATCCACGTGACGAGATTTTCCTAAAAGAGGGAATACTGTGACAACCATACTGAAGCAGTTAGTCAAACCTTAGTGTTGACTGATAAATCTGTTTGTAATGTATGATTATAGTGTTTATATGCGTTTAAGTGGATTATGTTGAGAGTTGGTAATCAATCCATTGAGCGTGATCGTCTCATTGGGATTGGATTGGTGATGGATTTGGTTAAGTTCCTATTTCGTTCACTTTTAGTGACAAGGAAATGATTTTGGTGATTGAAGCGGTTTCGCGTTAATTGTGTAAGTAATTATACGTATATGTATTTTTGTGTTAGTAATATTAGGATAAGATTATGTTCTAGAAGTTAGAATATGAAAGAAATGAAATTTCTATTTTTGGAAAGTTAGGGAAAATATAAATAAAAAGTTATTTATTTTTAAAAGTCTAGTAAATTGTGTTTAAGCAAAAAGGTATGCGCAAGCAAGCTAAGGTTTTTATAAAAACTTAAGGTAATGTTAATAATTAAGTAATAAATTAAAAAATTAAAAAATATATAAATAAGGCCAGTCAGCCGGTTTTTAGGATAAAAGAAAAAAAGAAAAACAAATCTTACTCTAATTAAAATTGGTAAAAGATATATATCCTAGACCTTTTTGTAAACCTTATAAATACCAAAAACCCTTCTTCCCCTTATTTTTAATTGTCCTAGCCGAATTTTATCAAAGGAGGAAGAAGAAATATATTTTTTTTTGGTTTGGTGATTTTTGTGTTCAAGATTCGAAGATTTAAGGTATAAATTATAATCCTTTGAGTTAATTATCATTAAAAACATGTAATAATTATTATGATGGATAATTATGGTTTCATAACATCTGTAATTAATAATATAATAAACATTTTATAATGATTAGGGTTTAATTAGGATCATATGGGTGTATTCGTTAGGGTTTAGATCGCGTTATAATTTGATTTTGATTGGGGCAGAATTTAGGGCTGTGTTGTTTGGCTGATATCTCAATGATGATAATAGCTTTTATCAAGTTTCTGGTATCTATGATGTAGCTCAAAGAGTCTAGTTTCCAGAACATCCGGCCTCGAAGGTTTTTGTGGTCGGGAAGTCGTTCAAACGTTGGTTTCAAGAAAAGTTGTCAAAGCAGTAAATACGAGTCAGATTTAGGTCAGATTACGAGGTATAAAACCCCCACTTAAAATTCGAATTTAGCTTATCCCTTCTACAAGAGTTTAGTTCTGTGTGTCTATTAGAAATCCCCCAAAGAAGAGCTTCTGATTTTAAGTCTAAGTATGGTTTTTAGGTCCAAACTTTTTAGTGTGCAAACAGATCCGAATTGAGACTATTTTGAAGTTTGATTTTCTTAGGAGTACTTGTGCATGTAATAGGCTCTTAGGAATCATGAGGTAGTTAATATACTCATAAATGAACATAGGTTATTTTTGGTATGAATTATAGAGGTCAGTAAGTAGAGGTTTTGAGTACGCTAAGTCACATTAAAATTCTGTAGTTTTGAATAAATTGTGACTAACTAGTGAAACTTGTTAACTAAGTGGTTAAAGTTGGGTATGGTGTCGGGGTGACCCATGGGGTTAATAGAACACCTTAGACATCTATCATATGATTGTTACATGTGCATTAAGATTTTGGCTTAGTAGCGTGTAACACGAGTTATTTTGTTGTTTAAATTTGTGCTAGTTGTTTGTGAAGCTTTTTGTTGGAATCTTTTGGAAAGCTAAGCAAAGTTGAGTTTCATAGCCCCTTTTTTCATGTTATTTTAGGGTAAGAATGATGCTTGTTGTCGTGTTAAAATGTTTTTAAGCTTGTTGTGGTTATGTGTATTGGATCGTGGGCATGTTCCGTCCCATTATGTTATGATATGATATGTTTGGTATTGTGGATCCCAATATGCAAAATGAGGTTTGGCGGTGATAAGACTGCATGAGCTAATATGAGGCCATGTAGTGCACATATGAATTTGGTATGATTGTGGATCGTGGGCACGTTCTGTCCCGTTGTGGTTAATTGGTGTCATGAATTGTTTTGGTAATTGCAGCAGCTAATTGAAAGTTTATTTTGGATATTGTTGTATGTCGTAAACCTATGATTCTCGCTCAACTTTATGTTGACGTTTTAAGCATCATTTTCAGGTGAGCTTAATGGTGCTAAGATAGAGCGAAGTGGCTAGAAGAGACCGTAGGATGCTTGGAGTTTCTTTATGCTTTCTGTTTGAATAAATGCGTTTGCATGAATTGTTTAGATTATGTTTTGCATGTCATTTATTGACGAGACCTCTTTCTCATTAATAAAGACACCATTAGGTTTGGGTATTGTTATGACACTTTGTGTCTTTGCTTTACTTTAGTTTTCATTTTAGTATTCTCTATATAGACACCATGTGTTGTGATGATATCCATTCTTGTTTACACCTCGCGTTTCTGCCTTGGCGGGGTGTTACACATAAGAGGACGGTTTTCCAAACCAGCAGCATAGATATCTTGTTGAGTTAACATTGCAAAAATCATGTGTGAAAATAGGATCTTAATGGATATAGTGGTGTTATGGTATTGTAAACTAGATTGCTTTTAGTAACTTTTGCTTAATTGTAGTAGATTGTAGCTTTAAAGGACTAACAGTGCAATTATCTTTAAGTTACAAGGACTAACGATTGATAAAACAAAGTTAAGGACTAATGGTGTAATAATGTTTCACTTATAGGGTTAACAGAAGTAACAAGGACGAATGGTGTAATATGATTCGAGCTCGAGGGTGCAAACTGTAAATACCGACTAGGGCTTGTAATTTAAAAAAACTTTTCCTGACAAGTTTTAATCTTCGTCTTCCTTAGTTAAATACCCTAAACCGCGACTAATAAGACAAATCGCCTACACTGAACTATCAAATCATGTGAACTGCTAGGTCAAATTGCCTGAAACCTGTGATCAAATCGCGTGAAATAGACAACTCAAATATCCTAGGTAAAGAAGCTCAAATCGCCTGCAAAAAAGTTCAAATCACATGATCCTTAGAACTCAAATCGTGTAACCAAGAGATCAAATCGCCTGTTTGAAACCTTAACAAACCGCCTAAAGAAGAAGAAGCTCAAATCGCCTTAATGAAACCCTGACCAAATCGCTTGATACACCTGCTTAAACCGCGTAAACAAATTTGTCAAATCGCTTAACCAAATGAGTTTAAACCGCCTGCACGTTTTTGTCAAATCGCCTGAGATGCCAAGATCAAACCGCCTTGTATACAAGCTCAAATCGCTTGATATGGAGACTTAAATCGCTTGACAAAGATCAAATCGCATGTTGTACTATAGTCCTTGTTTTTGTCCTTTTTTGTTTTTATCTTACTCAAATCGCCTAAATGTTACCTTTTTTAAACTGTGACTAAATAAGCTAAAATAAGCAAAAATAAGCGGGTTTTAATCTCTATAAGCAAAAAAAAATAAGACAGAATAAGCTACTAAGGGTTTTGAGAAGAAAGTTTAAGACTTTTTGTGAAGAAAGAACTAAAACTCAAAAAGAACCCTAAACAAGCAACGACCCAAATAAGCTTATAAATAAGCTGTTACCCATGAACATAAGCCACATAAACATCTTAACAAAAAGCTATAACGATTTTAAGAGAGAAAGTTTAAAGATTTTTTGAAAAGAAAAGTAAGACACAAATAAGTCGTGGGATATAAAGCCACAAATAAGCCCGAAACAAGCTATATAGCAATTACAAACGAACCAAAAAATTCACCCCGGATGCTCTTAATACCACTTGTAAGACTTGTGCGTACCCCATATCATACATAAACATAAACTCGCACAGATTAAAAAGAGAAAGAGAGGTGAGGGTTTTTAAAGAGAGAAAGAGTTAGAGAGAGAGGAAGAGAAAAAGATGGAAGGAACATGTAAGATAAAATAATGAACCACACCCTCTCCAAGCTATGAAGAGGGGTATTTATACAAAGTATAGCCGGCCATGGGCTTATGATGACCTTCATGGACCGGGCTTGAAGATTTGATGGGCTTTAGCCCGAAACCTATAAACAATTAGCTTAATGGATTCCCGAGAACATAAACTAGTCTAATACAAGGGTCGGGAATATTAATGATCATCACTTCAATAAAAACATAGGCTAACAGGTTCATCAAAAATTAAGAGATTGAGTCGAATTAACTTTAGGGCTTTTATTTGTTTAGGTGCATTTTAGAGTGTGCTAATCCACTTTTAGGTAATTCGAAACATGGAGTGAGATATGAATGATTTTTGTTGTGATTTAAGTCGAAAAGAGGGGGGTTTTGATTTTGTGTGTGGGTACATTTTTAAAAGGATGAATGTAGTGTAATAATACCTTAAGAACACTATCTTAAATGAATGATTCGTAAAATCCATAAGATTTTAGGTTTGTGGCCTGTGGTTTGATAAAACAAGTATGTTTGATTATGGTTGTATGCGAAACAAATAGGGAAAGTGTTTAGAAGGTTATTTTGAATGTGTTTAATTATGAATGAGTAATTTTGAGTGTAAAAATTTATGATTCTGTGTATTTAAAAGTTGTGGTTTAAGACTGTAAATGTTGTGATTTAATTTGAAAAAATGTTGTGATTTAAAGAAAATTTGCTGTTTAACAGGTTGAGTGACCATGCGATTTGAATAAAATCATGCGGTTTAATATTTTTTGCGATCTAAAGATTTCGATTTAAATTGTTTCTCAAAAAGTTGTGATTTAAGATTCTGGTCTAAAAAAAGTTGCGGTTTAACTTCACAGGGGTTCAAAGTTGCGATTTACAATTTTACAGGTTAGAAAATGTTGCGATTTAAGAACAGAGGTTCAAATACAAGTATAATGAAAGGGTCAAAATGAATTTTGGACTATTAGACTTATTGGACTGTGACATTTAGACTTATTGGACTATATCAAATTGGACTATCTTTCAAATGCACAATTTTAGACTTGGACTGTTAAAGTAAACCACCGACTGTGAAAATGAATGTTTTTGTCACGTTAATCAATAAGAATACAATCCAATTTGTCTGTTGTCTTTTCAAATCTAGTTAACATCAAGTACTTCAATATCATAAAACACGTAAGCGATCTGAGTTGCATCCGGTCTAGGGTATTTTATTACGTACTTAGCATCGTTCGAGTTGCATCCGTCTTAGAGTATTCGAAATTGCGCCAATGACTTAGTGACCATCCGTTTTAGAAATATAAGAGTGTTTCAATGTCAGCTAATGTTTCTCAAATAAATGTGTTATAATAGAATTTGTGTACTTAATTGTTTATATCAAAAAGCACGCCAGCGATCTAAGTTGCATCTGGTCTAAGGTACTCAAGAATGTTGTTAGCATCGTTCGGGTTTGTTAGGATTATGAAAATCCATGTAAAAGACTCGGTCACCCCGTGTTATATCTAGCATAGGTTAGCTCGTAGTTTTAGTATTAATCGTTTAGTTACCGTACGACTTATGGTGTTGGGCCGGGTCTTTACCCACTTGTTAGCCCACTCCATGGCCCACTTAGGGGCACCAAAACACTTGTATAAATACCCCTTTCCAGCCATGGGAAGGGTGGATGTTCATTTTTATCATATACATACACTAAGTGATTTTCTCTCTATAGAACTTCCTACTTTCTCTCTCTAGAATCGGCCAACCATCATTCCTAAGCTTGTATTGTGATATCCAATATACTACAATTGGTATCAGAGCACATGGGATGATTAGATAGATTGTGTGTGCGTTTTCTTGGTTAGTTTAGATCAAAAGTTTGGTTTTTGAAGGTTTATGGTCTTTTTCTTGACACTCTTTGATTCTCACATTTGTGGTGTTAAAGTTAGTATTTTTATTGTTGTTATAACCTTCTAGGATCAAGTTGTGCAAAAGAAACCAAGCAAAAACGTTCAAAAAGGTGATTTTTAGGTGTTTTTAGTTTAGGTGAAAAGTTCGTATTTTTCTTGACTGCGTTTTGTCTCACTGTCAAGTTCTTGGTTGTGTTTTGCTTCCTGCGTTTTGTCAGAAAAGTACACTGCGTTTTGTCGTTTTGTAAAGTACAACAGCACTGCATTTTGTCTTATTAGGGGTTGCGTTTTGGTTCTGCGTTTTGGTTACTAACGGTTGCGTTTTGGTTCTGCGTTTTGCCTTTGCGTTTTGGTTATTGAAGGTTGCGATTTGGCTCTGTGTTTTGTCTCAAGTTGAAGACCCTCATTGCGTTTTGTACTGAAGGTACTAGCCTAAATTACTACATGATTGCGTTTTGTCTCAAGGGTTGATTGCGTTTTGCCTAAGACACTTCACTGTGTTTTGTCTCCTACTTACTGCGTTTTGTACCCTGCGTTTTATACCAAGTTGAAGACCATTATTGCGTTTTGGTGGAAAGAATTTCTGGCAAAAAAATGTCTTCATTGTGTTTTGTCTAAGACTCTTGACTGCGTTTTGTCTAGGACACATCATTGCATTTTGTCTAGGATTTCCTGACGGAGACTTGTGTAATACATTTCGTAGATTTAATTAAACCAAACCAAATCACAAACAAACAACATATCACCTAAATCAACAAACAATCATCACTTTTAACATACAATCACTAATCATTGTACCGATCCAAAGTTTGATTTCTATGAAAGCGTTGGCATTACCCACGAGAAGACCGTTCCGAGAACTCCTCAGCAGAATGGCGTTGTTGAACGACGGAATCGCACTCTTGTTGAAGCTGCTCGGACAATGCTGATATTCTCCAAAGCTCCCTTGTTTCTTTGGACAGAAGCTGTGGCTACTGCCTGTTACACCCAAAACCGATCCTTAATACATACTCTTCACAACAAAACCCCATATGAACTAGTGCATGACAAGAAACCGGATCTTTCTTTCCTACGTATATTTGGGGCTCTCTGCTACCCAAAAAATGACAGCGAAGATCTTGGCAAATTGAAAGCTAAAGCAGACATTGGGTTCTTTGTCGGTTACGCACCAAACATAAAGGGTTACATAATCTACAACAAACGGACCCGACAAATCATGGAAACTATTCACGTCACATTCGATGAGCTGACTGAGTAGACGGCTCCTGTACACTCCAGTTCAGGACCTGCTCCTAACCTTTTAACGCCTGGACCTATAAGTTCAGGGCTCGTACCTAATTTTGCTCCTGCTATACCGTATGTACCCCCCACCAATAAAGATTTGGAGCTGTTGTTTCAACCGATGTTTGATGAATATTTTGAGACTCCAACGGGTGATCATCCGATGCCTCCTGTCCCTGTAGCTCCAACCCCGGCCATTCCAACCGGTCCATCAGTATCTATCTCCTTTGATTACGATGCACCATCAGGCAGTCATTCACCTTCATCCTCGGCTCATAAATCATCTTTGGTACATCACGGTGTTGCAACTGAGCATTCTTTTGAAGTAAATCCGTTTACTGCAACTGATCACGAACCATTTGTTAATATGTTCGCCCCAGACCCAAACTCTAAAGCATCATCTTCTAGGGGAATCACGA
The DNA here is from genome assembly GCA_026074375.1 of Tanacetum coccineum. Taxonomy (NCBI): domain Eukaryota; kingdom Viridiplantae; phylum Streptophyta; class Magnoliopsida; order Asterales; family Asteraceae; genus Tanacetum; species Tanacetum coccineum. Next base: position 36,153 of record BQNB010004925.1, on the reverse strand, counting down.
TTACTGCACCCAACCAATCCACTTAACCTCATGAACATCTTCGAAAATGGACCGACTCTCATCCTCTTGATAATATTATTGGAACCCTTCTTGACCGGTATCCACTCGGAAATAGCTTGCTATAGATGCTCTGTGGTGCTTCTACAATTCAGTACTGTCCAAAGTTGAACCAAAAAACTTCAAATCTGCTGTTACTGAAGACTGCTGGTTTCAAGCCATGCAAGATGAAATCCATGAATTTGATTGACTGGACGTATGGGAATTAGTGCCACCTCCGGACTATGCCATGATTATTGCTCTCAAGTGGATTTATAAGGTGAAACTTGATGAGTATGGTGACGTGTTGAAAAATAAGGCACGTCTTGTAGCGAAAGGATATCGTCAAGAAGAAGGTCTTGATTTTGAAGAATCCTTCGCCCCGGTCGCCAGACTTGAAGCTATCAAAATATTTCTTGCCAATGCTGCCAGAAAAAACATGTCAGTTTATCAAATGGACGTGAAAACTGCATTCTTAAATGGCGAGCTTAAAGAAGAAGTTTATGTGAGCCAAACAGAAGGCTTCGTTGACCCAGATCGTCCACATCATGTCTACCGCCTAAAGAAAGCTCTTTACGGGTTAAAGCAGGCAACCTGGGCGTGGTATGACACTTTGTCGAAGTTTCTTCTGGCATAAGGATTCTCCAAGGGTGTAGTCGATCCAACCTTGTTCATTTGGAAAACAGGCAAACACACTCTTCATGTTCAAATATATGTTAATGATATCATATTTGCCTCAACCGACCCCAAAGACTGTGACCGTTTTTCTTATGAAATAAGCTCTAAATTTCAAATATCGATGATGGGTCAAATATCCTTTTTCTTAGGCTTACAAATTTCTCAGAATCCTAGAGGCATTTTCATAAATCAATCTAAATACGCTAATGAGATTTTAAAGAAATTTGATCTTCATAAAAGTGACCCTGTTAACACTCCCATGGTGGAGCGAACAAAACTGGATGAGGACCTCTTAGGGATCCCTATTGACCAGACCAAATATCGCAGTATGATTGGATCCCTGATGTATCTCACAGCTAGTAGACCTGACCTTGTTTTTGCTGTGTGCATGTGTGCTAGATATCAATCTAAGCCCACTAAAAAGCACCTTAAAGCAGTTAAACGCGTCTTTCGGTATCTCTAAGGAACCATAAATATGGGTCTTTGGTATCCGAAAGACACCACCATGGCACTAACAGCATACGCAGACGCAGATCATGCAGGTTGTCAAGACACTCGAAGAAGCACATCTGGTAGTGCTCAGTTCCTTGGTGATAAGTTAGTTAGCTGGTCATCAAAGAAACAAACTAGCACGTCCATCTCGTCTACAGAGGCTGAATACATCGCGATGTCTAGTTGCCGTGCCCAAATCCTATGGATGCGGTCTCAATTATCAGATTAAATGCTTTTGCATACAATCACATCCCTCTGTATTGTGACAACAAGAGTGCCATAGCTCTATGCTGCAACAACGTCCAGCACTCCAGGTCTAAACACATCGACATCCGACATCATTTCATCAGAGAACAAGTGGAGAAGGGAGTGGTTGAGTTGTATTTCGTGAGGACAGAGTATCAACTGGCGGATATATTCACTAAGGCACTGCCCAGAGAACGATTTGAATTCATTCTCCCGCGGCTTGGCATGAAGAGTATGAAGCCAGAGACACTTAAACGTCTTCAGGATGATAAGGATGAGTAACGTATTTGCTTCAAGTATCCTATGTAAATATGTACATATTCATCATCAAAAAGAAAAATACAAAAATATAAAACTCACAAAAAAAATTAAATTTAATTAATTAATACATAAATAAATAAATTTTTCCAAGACATGTCTTCCGGTTATCGATAACATTTACGGACCTAGAAATGTCACTCAATAATGACACAGGCCTTTAAATGAAGCTCGTCCGAAGTTTTCAAACTTTTTCAAAACATGTCTACAAATGGCACCCTTGGTAGTAATTCAAGACTACAACCCGGTTTTCAAAATGAGGAAAGATCATCGCCAAAAAGACGGTTGTTCCTAACAACGGGTGATTAAGTTCTCCCGGGCATGGATTACTTTATATCCGTGCATCCTCGATCTAATGTACGCTTCAGTGCATTATTTCTTGATAAAGAAGAGAAGTCTTCTTTTATTCTTATAATTTTCCGTCTATGATTCTTCAGAAAATTATTTGGATTTCACAGGGTGGTTTAATAGTGTTTTTGAAAATCAATCGGACTTGGATTTTCATAAATTTGACACTCAATCAACGACTACAGCTCTTTAAATAGAAAACGGGTCATTGATTGAGGGGGAGAGTGTATTTTTCAATTCAAGCATCTAAACAGGCAATTTTAAACACGAAATTGTAATAACATAAGTTGAGAATGGTTTGGTAACTAACGGGGTTATGGTTTAAGGGGGAGTTAAATGTGTGTTAACTCAACAAGGGCCAAATGTGTCATCTATGTGCAATAATAGGGCCTTAAGTGCTAGTTGATGTTTGCTTGCTAGACTTGTAACACAATAAAGGACTAATTGTGCAATTAATGCAACTTAATCAACCCCTTTGTAGCTAGATAACCCTAAAAGAAAAGAAAGTAAAGAGAGAGGGGCCATTTATGTCATTATCTAAAAATTGAAACTAGGTACTTAAGGATGTTGCGTTTTGACCCATCCAAATCAAGTCAAAAAACTTGTCAAAATTTTTTCAACCATTCTCTCTCTCAGAAAACCATAACACAACTTTTTGTTGCGATTTGCTTATCTGTCTGGATTCCTGTGAGATTTCGTGTTGTGATAAACTTGTTTGTAAGTGATAACTATCACCTTAATATCTATCTTCATAACATCGAGGCCTAAATCTTTTTTAAAAAAGAATCTGTTATTAATTTTCGTGACTATTTATCAACAAGCTTTGTTAGTGGGGGGGGGGGGTTTTCGTTTGTGTTTTAGGTTTTGGATAGCAATTAGAATACACATATGATGCTTTGCTAATGTATCCTTGAATCCCCAATGCTTCATTAGGGACATTTGATTTTCGACTACTAGTTGATTTGTTAGTCAAATTCATCGCCTGTTGATGCTTTGTCAATTGCTCCAGGGTTGTTGTTAATATAGTTAGATATTGTTATAGTTTGTATAGCATGATATAGTGTGGTCAAGGAAGCCCTATTTGGAATGATTGATTCTGCGTGATAAAACATTCTTGGTTGCGTTTTAGTGTTAGATTCTTGGTTGCGTTTTGGTTATGCTCTTGAATGTGTTTTAATAAAATATTCCTCTTTGCGTTTTGGCCTAAGATTTCTTGGTTGCGTTTTTGGTTAGAATTTCCTAGTTACATGTGTGATAAGAAATACTAGTTGCGTTTGGGTTAGAATTCTGATTGCGTTTTCTATGTTAATCCATGTTGCGTTTTGGTTTATCTATTTGTTGCGTTTTGATTATTAATTATCGAATTAAGGATGCTGCATTTTAACCCAGTCAAACAAGTCAAAAACTAGTCAATTTTTTTTAACTTTTCTCTCTCAAACTCATAACACAACCTTTGTTGCGATTTGCTTATCTGTCGAATTCCTGTGAGATTTCGTGTTGTGGTAAGACTTGTTTTAATGATAACTATCACCTTAATATGCTATCTCCATAACATCGTGGCCTAAATCTTTTTAAAAATCTTGTTATGTAGATTTTCGTGACTATTCATCAACAAAACTTTGGTTAGTGTTTCTGTTTGTGTTTTAGGTGTTGGGATAGCATTAGAATAAACATATGATGCTTGCTAGATGTATCAATTGAATCCCCAATTGCTTCATTAGGGTCCTTGTGATTTTCGACTACTAGTTGACTTTTTAGTCAAATTCACGCCTGTTTGATGCTTGTCATTGCTTAGGGTTGTTGTTAATATAGTTAGATATTGTTATAGTATGTATAGCATGATATAGTGTGGTCAAGGAAGCCCTAATTTGAATGATTGATTCTGCGTGATAAAACATTCTTGGTTGCGTTTTGGTTATGCTCTTGAATGCGTTTTAATAAAATATTCCTCGTTGCGTTTTGGCCTAAGATTTCTTGGTTGCGTTTTGGTTTAGAATTTCTAGGTTACGTTTTGGATAAGAAATTCTAGTTGCGTTTTGATTGATATATCTGATTGCGTTTTGCTATGATAATCCATGTTGCGTTTTGGTTTATCTATTTGTTGCGTTTTGATTATTAATTATCGAACAGGACAAAACGCAAGTGGTTGCATTTTGCTTAGAAGACAATTAAAACATTAAAATAATCAAACCCCCATTTTGAAAAATTTTTAATGGTTGCATTTTTGCCTACTTTTGAATATTATAATGCCTGCGTTTTGATGGCTGCGTTTTGATGTGATTGCCTTTTGCTTCCATGCGTTCTGAGTTTTTATCATTTAAATATTCACTGTGTTTTGGTACTTAAGTGTACTGTAGATTGCGTTTTGCTCAGTGTGACTAATCCATTGCGTTTTGTCTTGCTTTCCTTGTAAACTGTCTTTGGGTCTTGTGGTTTAGTCAGTGTGTTAAGTCGTCTCTTACAAGAGTCAACTTCCGTTGCCTCAAGAGTTGACTTCAACTATTGATCTTCACCAGAATAGTTGTCTTTAACTATTAACCTTCACACATCTAACATCTCTTATCTGTATGCACGTCTTTCTGTGTATGTGACTGTGCAGATATAATGGCTGATGTTAATGCTCCGGTTGAACAAGCACCTGCTTTGGCACCACCCACCCGCACAGATGAACAAACTTAAGAAAGTAGCCATTAAAAAAAGGGAAGTGTTTGGGATGCCTATTCCGAATGAACTCATCACTGATGACATTCGAGGAGCAGATTACTACGATGCTTATCTGAAGAAAGTAGCCAAGCATCAAAGATATCTGGCAGGTGAAGAAGTTGTTGATCCTGACTCTCCTGCACCAAAACCCGTAAAATCAACCAAACCCAAGATAACCAAGCAAGCTAAACCCGTAGCACCTAAAGCAGCAACCAAGAAACCTCAACCAACACCAACCAAGCCTAAAGAGAAGAAACGTAAGCAGGCTAAGGAAACTACTGAAGCAACACCGCCAGCCAAACGAGCTAAAGCTGGGAAGGTGGCAAAGAAGCAAACCCTTAAGAGATCTCAACAGCTGGTCGATGAGTTTGTTGATGAGGGTACTCCATTGACGGAACCTGGGTTTGGTGACTTAGAAGCGGATACGCAAACGGCTATTGAAGAAAGTCTGAAGGATGCTTACGGTGCACATCGGGGTCCTCTCCTACCTGTGGTGTTCAGGGAAACTGATACTGGAAAGTTTCAACCACTTCCAAAGGTAGAGGGAAAAGGAAAGGAGAAAGTCGGTGCTGAGCAAGCTGCTCGGGTTCTAATCAATCTTCAAACTCCAAAGAAAAAGAGCCCAACTGAACAATACATCTTTCAAAGATGTACTTCCGCACCAACTAAACCCTCGGGTCATGACGAATCATCGTCCCTGTATGCTGAACTGGGCTTGACTGAAAGTGACATGGAATCAGATAAGGAAGTGCCTCCCGTAGTCAAAAGTGTAGGATCCTGTAACACTTCACTTCATAGAATCAAGCACGAATTAGAACTAGAAAGGAGAAAGAAGGAGTTGTTCTAGAGAGAGAGTTTAGAGAGAGATGAGAGAAAAGAGAAAATGGAATTATTAGAAAATGAACAACTTACTCTTTTCTAAATAGAAAAGAGCTTATATACCCTGTCACGTTAAAGGTACGCGCGGGATATTTAACTAGGACCCGGGCTCGGGTTTTGCTTGGGATTAAACCCGAAACATATACAATATTAGATTAACTATCGAGCCCGATTCCCGATATTACACTATTACAACATTAACTAATTAAATGACCGAGACTCGTACACGTAATGAATGAACTTCCTGTTCGGCTCAATATTTTGAGGCTAACAGAGCACATGGGATGATTACATAGATTGTGTGTGCGTTTCTCTTGGAAGATCTGATTAAAAATTTGGTTCTTGAAGGTTTATGGTTTTCTCATTGGCTTTCTTTGATTCTCACGTTTGTGGTGTTAAAGTTAGTGTTTTTAGTGTAGTTTTAACCTTCTAGTACCAAGTTGTGTAAGAAAATCCAAGCTCAAACGTTCAAAAGGGTGATTTTTGGTGATTTGAAGCTTTTCTGGAAACTACGTTTTGTCTCCCTAGAAGACGTTTCTTAGTTGGGTTTTGTCTTTGCGTTTTGTCAGAGAATAGTCCACTGCGGTTTGTCCTCTAGTGTCATACAATAGTTGCGTTTTGTCAGTTGCGTTTTGTGTATTGCATTTTGGTTACTTTTTCAGGCTGCGTTTTGTCTCTGCGTTTTGTCTCAAGTTGAAGACCCTCATTGCGTTTTGACTAGCGGAAACTCTGCCCAAGTAATTTCTTGATTGAGTTTTGCTCAAGACACGTCATTGCATTTTGTCTTCGCTGCTTGACTGCGTTTTGTCTAGGATTCCTCATTGAGATTTGTCTAAAATTCTTGACTAAGACTTGTCTAGACTTCCTGACTGAGACTTGTGTACTGCACTTCGTATACCTAATTAAACCAAACCAAATCACAAACAAACAACATATCACCTAATCTAACAATCAATCACCACTTTTAACATACAATCACTAATCATTGTACCGATCCAAAGTTTATCATAATACAATCAATCAAACAACCATGTCTAGTAATTCAGATGATATTCAAGCAGCCGGTTTCGATACTCGCCCTCCTATGCTTCATAGGACTGATTATGAATCATGGTCACAACGAATCCATTTGTACTATAGAGGAAAGGAAAATGGATTGCAAATTCTTTAGTCACTTGATCAAGGACCATTTGAGCTTGGAACCACAAGGAATACACTTGGAACTACCCCTGAGGGAGGTGTTCTTCTTGGACCAGAAAGGCCTCGTACATATGAGGATCTCAGTGACACGGAGAAGAAACGATACGATGCAGATGTCCGTGCCACCAATATTGTGCTTCAAGGATTACCCAAAGATATCTACAAGCTCATCAATCACAACATTGAAGCAAAAGCAATTTGGGACAACGTCAAAATGCTTCTTGCAGGTTCTGAGCTCACCAAAGAAGACAGAGAATCTCAGTTGTACGATGAATTTGAGAGGTTCAAGATGCTTCCAGGTGAAAACATCAATGAGTACTATGTTCGCTTTCACAAGCTGGTCAACGACATGAGGAATATCAGAATGACAATGCCTAACATTCAACTGAACTCCAAGTTTGTGAACAATATGTCACCTGAATGGGATAGGTTTGTGACAGCCGTTAAACTCAACAAAGGTCTGAAAGAGACAAATCATGAACAGCTGTATGCATACTTAAAACAACATGAGAAGCATGCTGCACAAGATCGACTGATTATTGAAAGAATCACTCCTGCTACAAATGATCAACTTGCATTTGTGTCAACGGTCCAACCTCATGCCCAATCATCACATGTCCAGTCTCATCAATATCCTTCTTCATCAACAAACCCTCAATCACTACAATATCCACAATTCCCTGAAACATCACAAATTGATTCCGGATACACCCAAACTGATGAAATACTTGACAACCTAACCAAACAAATGGCACTTCTTGCCCAATCATTCAGAGCTACACTTCCTCAGACGAACAATCAACTTCGAACCTCTTCTAACACCCGAAATCAAGCAACCATTCAAGATGGTCGGGTTGTCGTTCAGAATGTTCAAGGGCGACAGAATCAGAATCAGAATCAGAGGTATGTTGCTCGGGGAAATGGTGCTGCAGGCAATGGGGGTGTCTTTTTAGGGTTTTGTTATTTATATGTCATCCATAAGTTATAAAGTTCTGCTATGAGTTGGGTTCGAAGTCTGTACAGCGGGTTGTGAAACTTATCTGAAGTATAAGATATCAAAACGCTTAGGGTTTTTATGTCTATTACTATATGTTTGAATTTGTTGGTGTCGAAGCTTATGTTGCAATTTGATTTGATAATTATTGATGTTGCTGTGCTCATTATGATAAAACCCTAGTATGGAGAATTAAAGAATGCAGATACACGTCACAGGCTGTTAGTGATGATGGATGTGGTTGCATCTGATGATGGACGTGGTATTCTGATGTCGTGATGATGTATGTGTAGATTATGGGATGTGCGTGTTTATGAACAGTTTGGTATCAGGTAATAAATGTTGTGTTGTTTATGGAAGATGTTGGATATGAGTCGTGGTTTTGGAATAGATCTGCAACTTGATATAGAAATCCCTGACTTTTAGGGACTGTATAACAACTTCCCATTTGATTATTGACTCAACTAGTGTCTATCTGGGTAACAGGCAATGTTATCCATATGAACAATATTTGAGCTTTAAACACTCTCACACAACAAACACACCTGTGTTTGTGTGTCTACAAACAAGCACAACAAGAAAAAGAAGACTTAGTTACATTTTCGGCTATAAATAAGCCTTGTAAGCCATTGTGGCAACCATGTAGCTTACTTAAGTTTTAACTCAGTTTTTAGTTAAGTTTTTATTGTCATTTAAAGTATTTTCAAGTTAACTCCTTGTATGCACTTGTAATTTTCCATTTTAATGAAAAATTAAGCCGTTTTAACTCAATAAGCTCTCAATAAGCTAATTTGAGCTTATCCTGGTTAATAAGCTCAAATTCAGTTTAATACTTGTTCAATGTTCTTAAGTACTGTTTTAAGTTGAAATTATTTCATTTGATTGTGAATTTGGAAGCTTTTGGAGAAATAAGCTAACATAAGCTTATTGAGCTTATTGCTCAGGTGTAGAGGCTTTGGGAGCCATTAGGACAGGTTTTCTAGGCCACTCACTCAGAAAGAGTGGCCTTGGTTCTGAGACAACAAATCCCAAGGTTTCATTTTCTAAATTTCATTCTAGCTTAACTTCTAGCTTAAATCTTTAGCTTATTTGCTTTATATCTTTACAAATGCATTAGTTTAAAGTGTTAGTTAGCTGTTTAAGTTTTTTATTGCATATCTTTGTGGCACATTAGCTTTTTCTCAAAAACTGTCATAAGTGTAGTATAAGCTAGCTGAGAAACTAGCTTATTTTCCTTAATAAGCTAGTGTTTTTTGTTTTAAAATAGCTTAAATAGGTTAAATTAAGTAGAAGTAGATAAAAAGTTTTTTATGTTTTGGCTTAAAAATGGGTTTTAACCCTACTTTGGTTTGACAGTTTTTAGATAAAGGGGTGTTTGGCACAAGACCAAAACGGGTCAAAAAGGGTTTTGGCTTGGGTTATGGTCACTTGGTCAATTTAAGCTCAAGTTTTAAGTCACTTCGGAGGCTGTTTTTAAACATTTTTTGGTTGAATTTGTTTTTCCTAGGTTTTATAACTCTTTTGAAACTAGTTTAGTTTTAAGAATCCCACAAGTGCTTTATTTGAGTAGCACTTGGGTTTGTGTTGTACCATCAAGAAAGTTGTTGTGATTTGTGTGTTAAAAGAGGGCTGTCACAAACCCTTTGTCCTTTTGACTTTGTGAGTCAATTTAACTCAAAAATTTCTGTCACAGTTTGTAAAAAGCAAAGACCTTTTTGAAGCTGAATATTAGCAAGTATGAAAAATGCTTTTCCAAAGCTGAAAATTGGTGCACAAGCCCATTTGCCATAGCACTCAATATGTTTGGGCTTATTTGTACTTTTAGAGCTTATTTGACAGCTTAAAATAAGCTGTCAAATAAGCCCTTGAGCCTTGCCTTAAAGCTCCCCTGGTGCAAAGGGGGAACTTTAGGCTCAATGTTCTCAGCCATTAAAGCCAAACTTAAGCCCGAAGTATTTGGCTTATTTAAAAGTTATAATGCTCTAGTATAAGTCTCAAAGTCTCAGCATTGATAAGCTTATTTGGATTGATATATTTGGTTTAAGCCCATTTTGCCTCTTGGATGTTTTCAGTTTAACTTAGAATAAGGATTGGCTAAATTTTTGTTTTTAGCTTATTGAGCTTTATCCCATAAGCTCAAAGTGTGTTGTAGGTAGCTTTTAGGTTAAGTTAGATAGTTTAGTTTGCTTATTTCCTTTTTTCTAGCTTATTTGGCCTAGCTTTAAGCATTTTTAGCCTCTTTTAGCTTTATTTAAGCTTTTCTGGCATAATAAGCTTCCCACAGCTTATTAGGCCTTAAGCCTTTAGACTTTTTAGCTTATTTAAGTTAGTTTAATTCCCTTTTGCTTATTTTAATACCTTAGCTAGTTTATATAGACCTTAAGTAGCAAAAAAGGACTTAGCTTTTTTAGCTTATTTTTAAAGCGCTTTTAACGCTGCTGTAACCTTTAACTTATTTTATATAGCTTATTCCTTTTGACCAAAGTCAAAAGTGTCTTTGTTATATTGTTAATTATAAGCTTGTTCTTTAACTTTAATTGTTTTGAGTTTTTGCTAAAAATCACTTTTTAATAAGCCAAAAAAAATAAGCCATGTCGTAGGGTTTGTTTTGTCACTTTTTCATAGTGTAGGGTTACCCGTTTACCCTATAGTGTAAATTTAATAAATTTTGCCCGCCTACCCTTTAGTTTAGATTCTTACAATTTCTACCCTAGAGTTTTTTTTTAAAAAAAAGGGGAAGATACTTGGTCCGGGTGAGCAAGACTCGAACCCGGGACCAAGCAATACTATCCCTTGTAACACACACAACTTTAAACACTGCGCCTTGGGTCTTTTTCGTATAAAATGACCCCAAGGCACTTTGGTTATTACACATTTTGTGTATTATAGCCTAATAAAGCTGGTCAGCTTATTTTCCGGGCTTATTACATAAGCTGTGTTGTGTTGGTTATTTTTCGTTAGGACTCTCTAAAGAACCTATGTATTTTTAGAATTTTTTCAGAATTCTTTTTGTATACGTTTAGTATTTTTTATTAATTTATTTTAGTTAAAAGTTTATTTAATTCATAATAAATATAAAAATTATCAGAAAAATATTTTGCTTTGTTAGAAAAATTTTCTTTTATCATCTAGTTTGTAAGGAAAATTATAAAATTTTTCGTTAGGGTCATTTTTATTAACTTTTCATCTTTTTAGAACGGGTAGGCGTCGGGTTTTGTTTATGACTCTTTTTGGGTCAAATGGAACTCCGTTTTCGGTCTGTTCTTTTTCATTCTTCGTATTTGACTGTAAGAGTAGTTTTAGAAGTGGAAAAATTTTTCCCGTAGGGTTATTTTTAAAGATTTTAGGTTTTCCCCCTTTTGTTCAGGATTCGGGGTCTCGTTTTCTAGTTTAATTCCGTAATTTCTAGGTTTATATTAAAGTTTTGGTCCGTTATTATCTAATTTGACTTTTTCAACTTCCCAAACCAATTCCTTCCTTCAAACTCAAATCTTCGATCGTATCGATTTACCATTCCAGCCTCGTTGGGGATTTACGACCCGGGAAAGCTCTATACTACTTCTCGGTATCATTGATTCTGCTTTTGGGACTTATAGCTTTACTATATATTGATATTTTATTATATTATATATATTTTAAGGTGTAGTTAGAGCGGATCAGTGATAGTGTAATTTCCAGGGTATACTATATAGAAGGACTTGGACACAACCTTTTCTCTGTCGGGTGAATTTGTGTGTATTCATGATGTGAAGTTGCCTTCAGAAGGCACCATGCTTCGTCCTGAGACTTAGCACTGTGTCAACCTTATTAAGGAAGTCATGGTACAAACTTATACACCATGTTATGTGAAGAGTATGATGAAGGTCCTCTCCCATTTGCTACAGTCTAAAGCCTCAAGAAACAATCCTGGTTATGGCATCGCTCGCTTGAATCACTTATAAACTTTGGCAACCTCAATGATCTAGCTCATAAAGATCTTGTTAGAGGCTTACCTTGGTTGACGTTTGAAAAGGATCATTTGTGTTCTTCATGCCAACTTGGAAAGAGCAGGAAAGCTACCCACAAACCCAAGATGATTAACACCATTACGGAAGTTTTACACACCCTTCACATGGATTTATGTGGACCGCTGAGAGTGCAGAGTATAAATGGGAAGAAATACATTTTGGTAATTGTCGATGACTACTCCAGGTTTACATGGGTGAAGTTTTTGAGATCCAAGGATGAGACTCCCGCTTTTGTAATCAATCTGTTAAAACAACTTCAAGTTGGTCTCAACAAAACTATCCGGTTCGTGCAGACTGATAATGGCACCAAATTCGTTAATAAAGATTTGACTGATTACTATGAAAGCATTGGCATTACCCACAAGAAGACCGTTCCGAGAAATCCTTAGCAGAATGGCGTTGTTGAATGACGGAATTGCACTCTTGTTGAAGCTACTCGGACAATGTTGATATTCTCCAAAGCTCCCTTGTTTCTTTGGGCAGAAGTTGTGGTACTGCCTATTACACCCAAAACCGATCCCTAATACATACTCTTCACAACAAAACCCCATATGAACTAGTGCATGACAAGAAACTGGATCTTTCTTTCCTACATATATTTAGGGCTCTCTGCTACCCAACAAACGACAGTGAAGATCTTGGCAAATTGAAAGCTAAAGCAGACATTGGGTTCTTTGTTGGTTACACACCAAACAGGAAGGATTACAGAATCTACAACAAATGGACCCGACAAATCATGGAAACTATTCACGTCACATTCGATGAGCTGACTAAGCAAACGGCTCCTGTACACTCCAGTTCAGGACCCACTCCTAACCTTTTAATGCCTGGACCTATAAGTTCAGGGCTCGTACCTAATTCTGCTTACCTGTTTACTCGTATGCTACTCCCACCATAAAGATTTTAGTGCTGCTGTTTCAACCAATGTTTGATGAATATTTTGAGACTCCATACGGGTGATCATCAGATGCCTCATGTCCCCAATAGCTCCAACCGCCTGTTGCCATTTAGCAACTGGTCCATTCAGTATCTATCTCCTTTGTATGATGCACCTAGGCAGTCATTCACATCATCCTCGGTCATCAATCATCTTTGTACCATCACGGTTGGTTACAACTAGAGCAATTGTTTTGAGGTAAATCCGTTTGCTGCAAATGAGGCACGAACCATATTGTTAAATGTGTTCGCCCCCAGACCCGAACTCTGAAGCATCATCTTCTAGGGTAATCACGATTACTGAACCCACCAATCCACTCAACCTCATGAACATCTTCGAAAATAGACCGACTCTCATCTCTTGATTTTATTTTTTGGGATACCCTTCTCGACTGTTCCAACTCGGGTAGACGCTTTGTACAGATGCTCTGTGGTTCTTCTACAATTCTGTACTGTCCAAAGTCGAACAAAAAAACTTCAAATTTGTTGTTACTAAAGACTGCTAGTTTCAAGCCATGCAAGATGAAATCCATGAATTTGATCGACTGGACGTATGGGAATTAGTGCCACCTACAGACTGTGCAATGATTATTGCTCTCAAGTGAATTTATAAGGTGAAACTTGACGAGTATGGTGACGTGTTGAAAAACAAGGCACGTCTTGTAGCGAAAGGATATCGTCAAGAAGAAGGTCTTGATTTTGAAGAATCTTTCGCCCTGATCGCCAGACTTGAAGCTATCAGAATATTTCTTGCCAATGCTGCCAGCAAAAATATGACAGTTTATCAAATGGATGTGAAAACTGCATTCTTAAATGACGAGCTTAAAGAAGAAGTCTATGTGAGCCAACCAAAAGGCTTCATTGACCCAGATCGTCCACATCATGTCTACCGTCTGAAGAAAGCTCTTTACGGGTTAAAGTAGGCACCCCGGGCGTGGTATGACACTTTGTCGAAGTTTCTTCTGGCACAAGGATTTTCCAAGGGTATAGTCGATCCAACCTTGTTCATTCGAAAAACAAGCAAACACACTCTTCATGTTCAAATATATGTTGATGATATCATATTTGCCTCAACCGACACCAAAGACTGTGACCGTTTTTCTAATGAAATGAGCTCTAAATTTCAAATGTCGATGATGGGTCAAATATCCTTTTTCTTAGGCTTACAAATTTCTCAGAATCCTAGAGGCATTTTCATAAATCAATATAAATACGCTAATGAGATTTTAAAGAAATTTGATGTTCATAAAAGTGACCCTATTGACACACCCATGGTGGAGCGAACAAAACTGGATGAGGACCTCTCAGGGATCCCTGTTGACCAGACCCAATATCGCAGTATGATTGGATCCTTGATGTATCTCATGGCCAGTAGACCTGGACCTTGTTTTTGACTGTGTGCATGTGTGCTAGATATCAATATAAGCCCCTGTAAAGCACCTTGGAGCAGTTAAACGGGTCTCTTCGGTATCTCTAAGGAACCATAAAATATAAGGTCTTTGGTAATCTACAGACAACGCCCATTGGCACTAACCAGCATACACAGACACTAGATCATGAAGGTTGTAAGACACTCGAGAAGCAAATCGCTGAGTAGTTGCTCAGTTCCTTGGTGATAAGTTAGTTAGCTGGTCATCAAAAAATGCAAACTAGCACGTCTATCTCGTCTACAAAGGCTGAATACATCGCGATGTTTGGTTGTTGTGCCCAAATTCTATGGATGAGGTCTCAATTATCGGATTATGGATTTGTATACAATCACATTCTTTAGTATTGTTGGACAAAAGGTGCCATAGCTCTATGCTGCAACAGTCCAGCACTCAGGTTCTAAAACACTGAACATTCCAACATCATTTCATCAGAGAACAAGTGGAGAAGGGAGTGGTTGAGTTGTATTTCGTGAGGACAGAGTATCAACTGGCGGATATATTCACTAAGGCACTGCCCAGAGAACGATTCGAATTCATTCTCCCGCGGCTTGGCATGAAGAGTATGAAGCCAGAGACACTCAAACGTCTTCAGGATGATAAGGATGAGTAACGGATTTGCTTCAAGTATCCTATGTAAATATGTACATATTCAAAATCAAAAAGAAAATACAAAAATATAAAACCCACAAAACTCCATAAAAATCAGAAAATATAAAATGCCAAAAATAGTTTTTCAAGACATGTCTTCCGTTTATCGATAACATTTACGGTCCTAGAAATGTCATTCAATAATGACACGGGTCTTTAAATGAAGCTCGAACGGAAGTTTAAACTTTTCAAAACATGTCTTTATGGCTTGCAGTTATTTCAGACTGCAACCCGGTTTTCAAAATGAGGAAAGCTCGTCGCCAAAAAGACGGTTGTTCCTAACAACGGGTGATTAAGTTCTCCCGGGCATGGATTACTTTATATCCTTAGCGCAGACCCGCTTGCGATCTAATGTACGCTTCAGTGCATTATTTCTTGATTAAGAAGAGAAGTCTTCTTTTATCATTATAATTTCCGTCTATGATTCTTTAGAAAATTATTTGGACTTCACATGGTGGTTTAATGTTGCTCTTGAAAATCAATCGGACTTGGGGTTTTTATAAATTTGACACTCAATCAACGACTACAGCTCTTTAAATAGAAAACGGGTCATTGATTGAGGGGGAGAGTGGTTTTTCAAATTCATGAATTAATGGGCATTGTTTATTACTTCGTATACATAAATAGAAAGCTTGGAAAAACTACGGGTTATGAATTAAGGGGGAGTTAAACTTGTGTTAACTAAAAAGGGTCCTATGTGTTATTTGCTATTTGTTTCCTTGACCTATTAATCCTTAAGGATCATTTGTGCCATTAATCAAACCTTTAGTATCTCCTACGACCTAAATGGTAGAAAAATAGAGAATGAGGGGCTAATTTTGCCAATAGATGAAAGTATTACCTAGGTATAATATCTCTTTGCGTTTTGACTTAGTCAAATCACCCAAGACCAGTCAAACTTAAAACTCTCTCATTCCAAAACTCACTTTCCTTGCGATTTGCCTCGTGTGTGATCTTCAGGGTGATTTTGTGTTTAGGTAAGGATCACTTAATGTTGTCTAACATCTAAACATGCTTTGTTGTTAACACCATGGCCTGAAATTTGTTAAATCGTTTGTTGTGTAGTCGTTCGAGCTCATTCATCATCAAACAATTGGTTAGTGTTTCTATTTGGGATTTGTTTGCTGGGTTAGATGTTAACATCACACATGATGCCTCTATGTTGTCCTAATTGAACTCCCAATAGCTATTTTAGGGTCCTTTTGTGATTTTCGCATCTTGCTTGACTTTTTAGTCAAAACCATAGTCGTTCAAGGTTTGCAGTGGCATTAGGTTTTGCATTGATTTATGCTGTAGGGTAAGCACCTTAGAGTGTATGTACATGACCCCATATATGCCTTGGAAATTTTAGTGAGTAAGTTAAAATCTGCCAATTTTGTTGTTTCGTGGTTGCGTTTTGATGTTTCTTGGCTGCGTTTTGATTGAGCATTATTGATAGTTGTTGGTTGCGTTTTACTTAATAGTTGTTGGTTGCGTTTTGCTTGATAGTTGGTTGGTCTGCGTTTGATCAAAAATTCAGGGTGCATTTTTCGTTTAGGAATCTCATGGTTGCCTTTTGTTTAGGAACTCTTGACTGCGTTTAGATTAGAAACTCATGGTTGCGTTTTGATTAAAAGTTTGAGGATGTGATTTGTTTAAATACTCTTGTTGCATTTTGGTTATCAATTTTTTTTACAGGTCAAAATGCAAGATGTTGCGTTTTGCTATAAAGACACTTAAAATATTAAAATAGTAAAACCCCTATTTCGAATTATTTTTTTTGTTGCGTTTTGCTTATTTTGATTATTATAGTCCTTGCGTTTTGCCTGTTGCGTTTTGAATGTTGCGTTTTGCTTGCCTGCGTTTTGAGTATTTATTATTAAAATATTAATTTGCGTTTGTGTCTTGCGTTTTGGTGTCTATACTTTCTTTTGTTCCTTGCGTTTTGTCTGGTATTACTTGAAAGGTGTTATAGTGTCATTGTGGTTTGATCATTGCGTTTTCTCTTCTCGTCCATGAGTTAACATCCGTTAACTCAAGAGTTGACCAGACCCATTGATCAACACTATAACATGATCTAAGGGTCCTTTCTCTTAGATCTAGTTCATAAGTGCTTAACTCCTGAGCATCTGCTCACATCTAACATCTCCTTTCTGTATGTATGTCTTTCTGTGAATGTGACTGGGCAGATACAATGGCTGATGTTAATGTCAACGTTCCTGCTGAACAAGCACCTGCTATGGCACCACCCACTCGTACAGATGAACAAATCTTGCCTCACATTAGATGGGTGCCAATAGGGAAAAGCAACTGCTATCTGGATGCTGAAAGGTCGCAAAGCAACCCAATTTACAAGATTGCGGTGGACCTTCTGAAGCAAACCAACTTCTTCAGAGCTTTTACCGCTTCTTCGACTATACCAGCTATCTATATTCAGCAGTTTTGGGACACTATTTGCTATGACAGAATCGCCGAGGGCTACAAGTGTCAACTGGATGAGCAATGGTTCGATCTCACTAAAGACACACTCAGAGATGCTCTTCAGATCACGCCAGTCAACAACAACAAGGCTTTTTCTTCCCCTCCAACTCCGGATACTCTTATCCAATTTGTCAACGATTTGGCTTATCCAAAAGAAGTCAAGCACTTATCTAATGTCGTGACTAACGACATGTTTCAACCGTGGAGGGCACTCACAACAATTATTAATCTATGCCTTACGGGAAAGACTTCTGGATTTGAAAGGCCAAAAGCTCCAGTGTTGTAGATCCTTTAGGGTGTCATCAATCGAGCCCATGGGCGATTGCATTTGATGAGGAGGATCGTGGGAGGAATTCACCCAGATCATTCATATTTTACTGAAGACAAAAAGAATCTAGCACAACAAACTCAGGGAAAGAAGAAAGCCACTCTTATTGTGATTCCGAGTGTTAGGTTCACCAAGCTGATCATCTTCTTATCTCCTACAATGTAAGCACAAACTTCATCCAAGGACGCAGAGGTCTCACCTTTAATTTGCCACTGAAAGAACTGCGCTGGGGTATCTAAAGTTCAGTGCAAAGGGGACCAAACGGGAAGTCTTTGGGATGCCTATTCCGAATGATCTCATCACTGATGACATTCGAGGTGCACAATACTATGATGATTTTCTGGAAAAAGTAGTGACAGCCTCCAAGCATTATCTTGCTGGTGAAGAAGTTAGTGATCCTGACTCTCCTGCACCCAAACCTGCTAAGCCAACCAAACCAAAGGCAACCAAGTAAGCTAAACCCATTGCACCTAAAGCAGCAACCAAGAAGCCTAAACCTGCACCGGCCAAGCCTCAGGATAAGAAACGCAAGCCTGCGATATTGTATTGATATGGTTACATTTTGGTCAGAAACATCTGACTGCACACCACCTCAGCCAAACGACCTAAAACGGGAGGTGTTTATATGAAGCTAACACTGAAGATGCTCTCATGTAGTTGGGTTGATGAGTTTGTTGTGAGGGTGTTCATTGACTGAACCTAAGTTTTGGTGACTTATGAGGCTGAACACAAAAGGGCTATTGAAGAAAGTCTGAAGGAAGCTCATGGTGCGCATAGGGGTCCTCTTCCTCATGTGGTGTTCAGGGAAACTGACCTTGGGAAATTACAACCACTTCTAGAGGTTCAGGGTAAAGGGAAAGAGAAGGTCAGTGAGGAACAAGCTGCTCAAGTTCTCCTCAACCATCAAACTCTAAAGAAAAAGAGCTCTGCTGAACAGTATATCTTTCAGAGACGTACTTCCGCATCAACAGAACCCTCAGTTCATGAAGACTCCTCCTCTTTGTATGCTAAACTAGGTTTGTTTGACAGTGACACGGAATCAGATGAGGAAGTGCCTCCCGTAGTCAAAAGTGGTGCTCAAGACGAAGGCAAGGCTGGACCAAACCCTGGTAAACAAGATGAAGGCCAGGCTGGACCAAACCCTGGTAATGATACAGTGTCTCAACCTCAATAAACTCCTGTTCATGCTAAACCAAACCTTGAACACACGAATGTTGAGGCCACTGATGCATCAAGTCAACCACAACATGAACAAATGGATGAATGGTTCACCACCACTGTATACCCTAACGTTCAGGAGAATCTTAAGTTGACAGCTGACGAACCAGTGATTCCCAAGGAACCTGCCAGCTCAACAGGGACTTTGTCTTCTCTATAACACCTAGCCAAAGACTTCAGCTTTGGCGATCAATTCTTCAATGATAAACCCTCAGAAGCCGATAATGAGAAGACAATGCGATACAGAAGTTTGAATCAAATGGTGTCCAGGCATAATCCATCAAGACACCTCTGCTATCCCTCCTATGACATCACCGGTGATTGATCTCGTGTCTAGACCCGATTCTCCCAACGTTTATCGGCCACTACCAACCACCACAACCGCAACTGCAACAACAACAATGACAATAACAACGCTTCCTCTACCACATCAGCCTCACAAAGGGTTTCCCCGATCCACCTTACATAAGAACATTAGACGAACGCGAACAACATATGCGGTATTTTGGTGGATGCGAACCAAGCCCTGGAGGAAAGATTAGACAAACATGGGTCCAGACTGTACAAGTTGGAGAATCAAGATATTCCCAATCAAGTGCGCAAAGCTGTGGATGAAATAGTCACGGATGCTGTTGACTGGGCTATGCAAGCACCACTCAGGGAACGCTTAAGAGACTTGCCAGAAGCTGATATGAAAGAAATTCTTCATAACCGAATGTGGGAATCCAAATCCTACCAAACTCATGAAGATCACATGATGCTGTACGAAGCTCTAGAGAAGTCAATGGCCCACGATAACAATGACCAGCTCCTATCTGATTTAGCTGAAGCAAGGAAAATGAAGAAAAAGAGACAGGACTCATCTAAAACACCACCTGGGTCTCCACCTCATCCTCTACCCCCTCCTCCACCACCAGCAGGTCCATCTGGAACTTCAAGAGCTCTGGCTGCTGTCTAGGTCGTCTCAATCACCAATCTCCTCCAACGCGATCCATCACTTCAGGTGTGTCGTCTACAAGTACAGCTGCCCTAAGTTCTTCAAAGACGGCTGCCTCAGTTGAATATAGGGCTTGGATGACGACTGACACAAGAATTAATCCTTTTGTCTCATCCATTCCTGAAGAACTCCATATGGATGACGATACGATTGCTGACGAACATGTATACTCATCAGGTGCTGAAGACATTAGACATGATCATATACCCATAGTAAACTTGAGGCAGAGTTGGTGGAAGCCACTCACTGAAGACAGACCTGCTACACCGGAACCTACCTGGACCATTCCATCCTCTGACCTGACTGTCCCAACGAACAACTAGGCCTCTGCTTTGAAGTCTACCTATGCACCTCCATCGGAGAACTCACTACTTGCTCAGATCGGTGATATGGCAACATTTATGAACTGGTATTGCAAAAAGCAATGAATCTCTGAACTTACACAAAAAGACCTGGAAGGTCCTGCATATGAAATTGTCAAAGTATTCCATCTTAATGTGATTCATCTTCAGTACCAAATGGAAGAATGCCATAAACTACTAACCGATCAGGTGGACGAGTCAATCATCAAGTATAATGTCAGCAAACCACTACCACTGGGTGGTCTACCAGGTCAAGTCACAATTCAATCTGACTTCTTCTTCAACAAAGACTTGGAGTATCTAAGCTACGGTCGTAAGGCTGGTAGACCTGCATTGTCAATCTCGAAGATGAAGGTGGCCTATTATCTTGATGTTGGCTTAGAGCAAATGGTACCTGATCAGATATGGATTGAAGAGGAATGCTAGTATGACATTGCTGCTATGTATGGTATTTCTCACTAGTGGTTCCAAGGACAACGATTCTATATTGACAGAAACTTATCTGAGGGTGATCGCAAAGCTATTAGGACTCATATGCGGATTTTAAGTGTTGTCAGAATTGAAGTCTTCTCCCTATATGGGTACGATTACATAAAGAAGATCATTCTTTGTAGAGCTGATCTTAAAGAATATACTATTGCGGAAAAGGACTTCAAATATTTGTACCCTAGTGAATTTAAAGATCTGTTCTTATTGAATCTTCAAGGTCACCTGAACTATCTACCACCCGAAGATAAGAAGATTCTCACTACTGCTGTCAACTTAAGGACTTGAAACTTAGTTATAAGACAATGCGTAAAAGACTTCCAGCTGGGGATTAAAAGCTACTAGACGCAGCTAAACCTCACCAAACCTCGATGGGATGCCACTGGCTTTGAGTTCAAGCATGAATTCACAGTAATTGACTCTCCAAGGGCCGTCACATTTAGGGATAAATATGGGGTTCAGATGATCATGCAGTTCAATAAGATCCACAAGTTCAGTGACGGCACTCTATAATAGATTAATGAGGCGTTGGACTACAGAGTCAAGGAATTCAAGGTCAACAGGATGAATCCAGGTTTGAACACATGGTTTTGGACAAGGAAAGATGTCGACAGAAGCCAGGAGTTTATGTTTTCCATACAGAAACGACTTAAGACAAGGAGAATCTTTCGGAACCTGGAAAGCTTTGTTGGTGGAAGGATAAGAGAAGGAGACTACCGACTGCTGAAGCGAACCGAATGATCACATCATCTTGGCAATCAAGGTCCATCTCATGTGGGGTAGTATTATCATATATGTTGTTGTAATATGTACATAATAAAGTAGTGATTATGATGTATTTTGTATCCGTATACTCAGTTATAATACGTTCCGTTATCGGCTTGTATAAATTAGACATAGTTTCTCCCAAATTTTCCTACCTTAAACCAATTGAGATCTAAAAATCTCAACGGGTTTGAAATTTTTGATTGGGGGAGAAAATGTGATTTAACTATGAAAATCTGATAAAAAAATATGATCTTTTGGACTCAAGTGTAGGCTCTCCCATATGTGCTAAACCTTTTTTGAATATTGATACACATATTGAGGGGGAGCGAATGGTATATGATGGCAATGACGAACCCAGTAATTAATTTTATCGGAGTTAACGTGAAGCATAGAATTTTAAAATAAAAAATGTTGATCCATGATTGAAATTCAAAATGGCACATTCACCTTAATATAATAATTGCCAGGAGTGAAAAGTTTACAAGTTGCAAATATGAGTAGTGTTAGCACCTATACTTGTATTTAACGGTGATTTCGTTTTAAGCTTGGTTTGGAATAAGTGAAAAGTCAGGGACGATGAATTTATCCAGTTTGGGGCATTTTAGGATTAAAATGCGTCTTGTTCAATGATCCCAAATGTTAATAACGAAAGTCGAATAAGGTAGTTAGTTGCTTAAGAAGGAAAAGTACAAAAAATGAGAAAAATGAAAAAAGACCAAAAATATTAGTGGTAATTAGTGTATATATTTAAAAATGGTAAAAACGGGGCTTGTCGAAGCTATTGGTTCTTAATTTCCCCTTGACGAACACTTAGCTACTTTTCGAGGTTACTAGTCGAGAGGGATCGAGATTCTTAGTTTTCTAAGTGCTTACTTCATAGCATTGCGTGAGGATACCCAATAGTTTAGTATAGGGGATTTTGGTATGTGCTTAATTACACATACCCTTTTCCACCAAAATCGGACTTAAAAGATCAAAAACGTACCCAAAAATACTTTGTATTTGTATGTTTTCATCTATATTGTGCAGGAAACGAATATCCGACAAAAGGACGAAAAATAAAGCCAAAAATGACAAAACCGAGCACGTAATGGAAAAGCGTGGAAAAGCCAAAGCCAAAAAGTCAAAGCCAAAGTCAACAAAAGTCAACCAAATGGTCAACTCCAAAAAGTTAAAAATCAAAACCCGAAGCCGTAAACGAAGAAATGTTAAATGGGCCCACCCGCACCCATCTAATGGGCCGGGTCAGCCCATTTACACATCTTATGAAGACCGAATGGGCCCTTACACCTTTTATTCAATAAACAAGCCCAAATACCCATTTTTTTTTATACCAAACGGTCCAAAAGCCCTAATAAATCCATAAGCCCAAATTGCACTTAACGGGTGTTAAGTCTTATAAGCTTTAACCCTCAACTCTCGTTAACCTTCACAAGGACCAAAACTGAAACACCACTTATAAGGGCCAAACCTGTCATTTGCTTAAACTTTTAGTTTCCCTCAAAGGACCATGTGTGAAATAAACTATTACAAACAGAGGGGCCTTTTCTGCCAACCTCATTAAGTTGTTTACCACCACAAGGACCATGCGTGTAACAACTTTACACAAAATGGAAGGCTTAGGTTGACAACTCACCAAACTTCTCCCCTACCCCAAAATTAAATAGAACAACTTGTTTACCCGCCAAAACCAAAAGGGTACTATTTACCCATCCCCAAAAACCCTCAACCCTGCAACCCCAGTCCAAACCCATCACTCTTCACCCTTCCCCACCTCTCATACATGCTGACAATCCCCTTGAAGTCTATTGGTTCAAGAAAAAATAGGAATGGAGGGCTGTGATTTTACCCTTGGGCACAAAGAAAGAATTAAAGGCCAAGATCACTTTGGACGTCTCTCTCACACAACAAACACAAGTCTCAAGCTACTCAGCAAAGAAACACAGTTCAAACATCAAGACTTAATATAAAATAGGGCTTATGTAACTTAGTTTAGTGTGTCGAATTTTAGAGTTAAGTCAAATCTTGTATTAACCTAAGTTTGTACCAATTTTAATATATTGCAGTATACTTTTCTTGTCATTTAATTTAATTGTCATTTAAATTTTTTGAACTTTACTTTTATGCAATTTACATGTTTTTCTTAAATATTGTCATTTAAGCTCATTGTCATTTAAACACTATTTTCATAAGCTAATCTATAAGTTTTTAATCATTAAAATCTTTTATAAAAGTCTTATTTCATTTTCTGTCAAAAAAAATCAAAAATCAAAAAATTAAAAAAAAAGAGAAGAAAGCATGGAGCAAGGTTTATGTTGGATGGCCTTGGGTTTAGTGCCTCATGGGAGGCTATAGGGTGTGTTTATAAGCTGTTAGAATGCTCATTTCATTGCCAAAAAGCATAGGACTCTTGTAAGTTCCCTTTTTCATTTTTGCTTATTTTTACTGTAGCTAGCTTATTTATGCTTATTTCCTGTCTTTTCTTGCTTATTATTGTTATCTTATGCTATTTGTTCATTTTATTTGCTTGCCTTGTCCTTTGTTGAAGTTTTATGCCAAAACTGTCTTAAACTGTCATAATTTGCTTATAACTGTTTGCTTATTTTAATTGCTTATTTTTGCTTTCTTTTTGCTTATCTCTGCTTGACCTTGCTTGTTTATCATTTATGTTCAAAACCCATTGCTTAAATCTCTTAAAAACAGTTTAAAAAGGTTTTTCAAAATCCTAAAGGGGTGTTTGGCATAAGGGGTGAAAATGGGTCAAAGTGGTAAAAAAAACCTTTGGGTCACTTAGCTTTCTTTTGGCAAGCTGTTTTTAAGTCATTGTTATCTGTTTTTAAATATTTTAAGGTCTTAAAGTTGTTTTTCAAGTTTTTCTAATTAGGTCTTTTAAATTGTTGGTATAAAATCAGTTTACAAGTGCTTATTTATTAAAGCTTTTAGACCATCTTTTCTGCCTTGTTTTTAAGTTGTTTTTAAGTCCTAAGTGCATTAGTGTAGAGTCTTTGGTTTAACTTTTGTTTGGGTCAAACCTGTCACAAATATTTGATTAACTGTCTTTTTAAGTCTAAAACTGTCTTTTTCATTTCTAATTTTCAGCTAGTTTAGATTGTTTTTAGAATCTAGATTTTGGAGCACAAGCTCAGTTGAGGGTGTACTCAATCTGTTTTAAGCTAACTTGCAATTTCAAGTTTCTTTTCCAACTTATTTTGTGGGCTGCTAATTGCCTTTTGAAACTGAAAAAGCTAGCTACTGAGTGTTTTCAGCCCACTTTCAAGCCCTTGTTCTTGCCTTATTTGCTTTTCAATTTCCAATCTTTTTGCCTTTCTATATAGTCCCTTAGCTGACCCATAATCCCCTATAAGCCTTGAGTCCCAAAGGTCACTCTAGAAGCTTAAAAATAAGCCCCTAAAGTGACCCTAAGGCCTGTTTTGTATGCATATTAGCCCATTAGCTTATTTGAGGTTTTGGCTTATTTGTCTGTTTAACTTAGCTTAGTTTGGTTAAGACTTGCTTATTAGGTTTAGGAGACCAGCTGTCTTTGCTTATTTGAGTTTTGCTTTTGCTTAATTTGCCTCTAAGTAGCTTAACTGTTTTGCATTTCCCTTATCTTAGTATAAAGTGTTAAACTGCCCACTATTTGTGCTTATATTTCTAAGCTTATTTTTAAGATTAAAAAATTTGTCTTTTTTAAGTTTGCTTATTTTGTCAGTTTTACAAGTTTAAAAAAAAATTATTTTTCAAAAAGAAGAGGCCCAGGCTCGAACCCTGGACCTCCCCTTTAATAAGCGTCCCACACACACACCCTCATAACCAACGTGCTACATTAGCTCATCCAACATAAGTTGCAACAATTATTCATATAAGGATTTTTTAGCCCATAAGCTGTTTTAGCTTTTTCCCAGCTTATTCCTATAAGCTGGGAACCCCAGCTTATTTTTCCTTGATCCTGCTCACCTTCAGCTATATTTTGGTATTTTTTCAGAATTTTCTTAATTTGTTTAGTATTTTTTATATTTAATTTTTGATAAAATCGTTTTTAAATCATAATAAATTATTAAAAAGTCAAAAAAATATAATTCTTTTTTTCAAAATTTTCTTTTATCATTTTGCACCTAGGAAAAATAAAATTACATTCTTAGGGTCATTTTTTCAAAATTTCAATTTTTAAAGAACGGGTTTCGTACCCCGTTCTCGTTTTCTTCGTTTTTCAACTTTAAAAGGTCCCGTTTTAGAATTTTCTTTAATTTTTCTTTTAATTTAGTTATTTTAGATTAGAAAATTTTTAAAAATCATTTTAGGTCTTAATTTTTGATAACTTAGCTTTTTTAACTCGCGATTTTACTTTCCCGTCTAAGTTTTAGGCTTAAATCATTCTAGCTTTCGTTCTTAGGTTTTCCTTAATCGTTTTTGCATTGTAATTAGAAAAACCAAGTCCAAATTTTTTTTATTCAAACATCAAATATCAAACCGACTTTCGACTTTCCAATTCACTCCTCGTTGGGACTACGACCCGGGAACATCATATACTACTTCCGGTTTCATTGATTTTGTGGATTTTGATCCTTGTTATATATTTATATATTTATTTATATTTATATATATAGTAAGGGTCTAATTTACAATCATCATTTTGGCGCCGTTGCCGGGGAGGAGTGTATAAGAGTTTGTCGTTTTGAAGTTTGACAATTAGTGCTTTGAAGATCCTTCCTTGTGGAGTTATTTTCTTTATAAAAATACAAAAATACAAAAATATTTTTCATTTTTTTTATTAGTATATTTATATATAAAAACCAAAAAAAATCAAGAAAAATTAAAAATATAAAAAAATTGTACTTAATTATCAATAAAAATCATCAAGTTGGTAAAAGAACACCAACATATAATACTTTCAACTGAAGTATTATCCATTAATACGTTCCCGAACCAAAGA
>BQNB010004924.1:62990-104970 GCA_026074375.1 Tanacetum coccineum | reverse complement strand
TTGAGTTTGCAAATTGGTATTTGAATTTGACATTATGAATGATGTTGTTGTAAATGGATATCGGATCTTAAGTGTTATGAAGTGATTGATTGTGGTTTTAAATGAATTAACGTTCACGGGATTTTACAAATCTTTGATTAAAACCGAGAAAAGAATCGTATCTTTCGCGGGATTTTACAAAATCAAGAAGAAACCGTGAATGAATAATTAATTGACATTTCAAGTATGATTAAGTTGATTGTTGGTTTGATTGGTTGTGTTTGTTGTGTTGAGTAATTGTCCTTTTAGTCCGAATTAAAGTCCAACACAAATTCCAAAAAACTGAAAAATGTCAATAACTCATAGAAAACGAGGGTTTTGGGCCTCGAAAAATCCGTAACCAGCTAAAGGGTGGTTACAGCGTAATCCGTCTCGTTTTTCTCTTCGATTTGAGAGGTCACGGGCCTAAAACGGACTTACGGTTCAAAAGTTATGGCAGTTTTACTGAAACCCTTTTCTTCACACAAGATTTCTTGGTCAAAACGCAACGATTGTTGGTCAAAACGCAACGAATGTTGGTCAAAACGCAACGAGTCTTGGTCAAAATGCAATTGGTCAAAACGCAATTGGTCAAAACGCAACGAGTCTTGGTCAAAACGCAACGAATGTTGGTCAAAACGCAACCAATAAATTAATTTGGGCAGAGTAACGTCTAGTCAAAACGCAATGATGGTCTTCAAAACGCAACCTGTGGAGTCAAAACGCAACACACAAAAAATATCAAAACGCAATGACTTTTGTCAAAACGCAGCGAATCTAGTCAAAACGCAATGACTTTTGTCAAAACGCAACGAAGCTAGTCAAAACGCAACGACGAACACTTCTTCAGATAGTCAAAACGCAGCCAAGAAAAAATCTTCAAACTTTCTTGTAAGCTACGAAATGATGTTAAAACCACTTACAAGTGGAACAACCAACCCTTCTCCAAGGCTAGGAGAGGGTTTATATAGTACATGGATGGCCGGCTCATGGGCTATGATGGGCTTCCCATGGGTCTTGGGCCGGACTAGATTACTATTCTAATCATTACACTAACTACGAGCTAAGACTATTACAACTTGGAAGTGACCGACTGATTTAACGAACAAAGATCAAACTTTGATTTTTTTCTTTCTTTTTTCGAACCAAAGAAAAACAAACCAATAAACCCACGAAATTCAATCACTAAACACCCCTTTAGCTCTGGTACCACATGTTATCCCACTAGATTAGAGAAAAATAGGAAGTTACAAGTGATGCGAAAATGCAACTAACACCCTTCACCAAGTGTGGTGAAGGGATATTTTATACCTTTTGCACTTTTGTTGGCACCGGGGGTTTCTAACGTGACCGGGCTTGGTTTTACTTGGGCTTTGAGGGCCCGAAACCAGACAATATGTAGATTACAATCCAAGCCCGTTGAACCCGACTAGCCTATTACAAATACCAGACCTAGTTTGACTTTCTAAGAACCGATAACATTCTTTGTTTTGACTTAATATAATTAGGATATAGTATAGCTTAATGTAGGTAGGTCCTGCACAGGGTACTTTTTGCTATGTTCATTAGCTTGCTAATTTTGATCCTAGCCATATATAGGCTTGGTTAGTGTTTGATTTGTGTTCTTACATCAATTGTGATGTGTTTTAGTGCCAGGTTTTACTCTTTTGTACCTGAACTATAGCTTTTCATTTGTGCAATGTGACATCGACAAAAAGTACTAAGTTATTAAGTTCTGTGAATCCTTAAGCCCCAAATTAACGTCAACAAAATTTATGGTTTATAGCTCATCTTTTTGAATTTTCTATTCGAGGTATAGCTCAATATATGGATTAGGAATTAAATTTCATTTTCTTAGCTTTATTTACATAGCTTATTGTTTCTGTCAAAGTCACAAAAATCATCAAATGCCAAAAAACAGTAGGTTAGTTATTTAGCTTATTTATTTTTGAATCTTAGCTTAAGGTGGTAGAATTTAAGTTATACTAAGATAGATTATAAGTAGTTTTATAAGTTTTAAATTGTTTTAGAGTCCTGTTTAGCTATTTTAAGTTTTTGAGATCAGATGATTTTGTGCTAATTTGCTTCTATGTCTGAGTTTGTCTAATTCATGCTTGTTTTCAGTAGCATAAAAAGTTTTTTAAGATCTATTCTCTTTTTCATTTTAGATTAAGCTTACTTTATAAGCTTCCTTTGAACACTTTTCTTTTTTAGTTTAAGCTTTATAGAGCTTTTTACAAGCTTTTAGTGAGAATAAGCCCAAATCGCCCACTTTCTGACAACTTTTTGATAAGTTGTCAATTACGCTTATTTTGTCAGTTTTAGTGCATGTCCCTTTTATTAAAATAGCATATTTTTATGTCTTCTTTAAGTCCTAGTAATTAGTTTTTTCAAAAGGGGTTGCCACCAACACCAACGCCTTAACCAGTTTGCTACATTAGCTCATCCATCAATAGTTTACACCATTTAATACTAGTACACGTTTTAGTTTTCCTTTTTATAAAAAAAGTCGTAGCTTATTAAGCTCATTTGAGAGCTTATTCGTTAAGCTTTTTTTGTTTCTTCTCTAGTTTTCTTGAGTTTCTGTAGTGTTTAAGTTTTTTCTGAATTTTCTAGATTTTTCTATCTTTTATTCTATATTTTTAATCATTTTTCGTAAGGTTAAAATTTTATAAAAATACATAAACAAAATATTAAAAGATTCAGAAAATAACAAATGATAGTTTTAGTTTTATTTAAAAAAATAAGCTTAAGGTTTACATTTAGGTAAAACATTTTCCACTTTTTAGATCTTAAATTTCATTTTTTATAGCTTCTTTTTTAAAATTTTATAAATAGATTTTATAATAAAAATAGGTTAAAAATTAGTTTACTTTTGTTTTATAATATTTTAGACTTTTCTAAGCTAAAAAAATCATTTTTTCAAAATTTTTTAGAACTAATTTGCTATTTTTTAGGATATTAATTAGATTAATTAGTTTTTAATTCATATTAAATTCAAAAATAATCAAAAAAATGTTTTTCTTTTTCCTAAAATTTTCTTTTGTCCTATCTTAGGTTTAGAATTTTAGTTTTCATTTTTAGGGGTTAAAATTAGTTTACTTGTTTATTTGTCGCGTTTTAAATTGTTACCCGTATTAGTTTAATTGTTTTATTGATTTTAATTGTTGTTTTTTATTTAGTAGTAATAGATATCAAAAACTTCTTTTTGCTTATTCTGAATCTAATACGGACTTTTAAACGAGGATTCAATCTCATTAGTCGTTGGGGAAATGACCCAGGTGATCATATTTACCCGGTTTAATATACGTATTATATATTATATTATATATATTTTTGAGAGTGAATTTTATCAAGGGTAACTTGGTAATTTTCTTAATTGCTCTTGTGGAATATTATTTTATAGTATATTTTAGGTATATAAAACTCTCAATCAAGTATCATTTTGACACAATAACAGATTTTGAGAAGTTTTTCAAAAATCATGTGATAAAGTAATTTAATCATAAACCTACACTGACAAGGACATAATGTCTCCTCACTCTCATTTGTTCATTGCAGGAAATCGGCCCGTAGCGGGAATAGAAATTTGTCCACTTTAAACATTGAGATTTGAAATTTTTATATGTTATAAAACTTTGATTCTTTCACATTTTATTATGAAGACTTAAAACATGAATCTCAATACACATCTATTAATAATTGAATGGACACTAAGTCACTCACTCCCATTTCTGTTCAATGCAGATATATAGGTCGAACCCGGACATGACCTTACTCAACTTAAACAAGTACGAATAGACACTATATGATCCGATATCATAACTTGAATTCTTGAAAACCTCTGTTTCTTTGCCATATTATTTTGTCAGAATTTTGAGCACACTAGAAAATAAACTGATGTTTTGTTTTTGCACTCAAAAAATTCACACAATAAGCATTACAATCATGAAGCAACAACATTATTACATATACAAAACACTTTCACTAAACCACAAATAATTAAACTGATTTTGACCATTAACCTTTACTGAGTTTTAACTTTTGTTGACTTCCGATTTTGACAAGTTAACCTTACCGATTTTGACTTTTGTTGACTACCGATTTTGACTAGTTTACCCTACCGATATTGACAATTATCCTATGCACAAAGAAAGTAAACTCGGTAAACTAACAGATTCGGTAATATTCTACCGAGTTTAATCAAAATTCATTCCTAACCATTCTATGATCATTTTATGGCCTTAAGTCACTTTTTACACTAAATCTAACTCAAGTTTATTAGAAGACTACAAAACTGAAGAAGTAACTTTTTACACTAAACTCGGATAAAACCTCATCTTTACCGAGTTCAAACTCCCAGGTACCCACCAAATTCATAAAAACAGCTAAAACATCATTATACATTTACGTGTTGAGTAGATGGTGAAGTTACAATCGTTGTAATGAAATCTTAGATATCGAAAAACAGATTTACTCTAATTCGGTCACCAGGATTCGGTATAAAAATGGAAAAGTAGAAAATGAAAATTAAAATCCTTTATTATAGCCACCGAAAAAAAGTTTGTAAATTGATATTTTTAGTCATGTACTTAACTTTTACCGAATAACTGTTAAAAATTTTGTAACTTTAGTTTCCTCTATACTTGGTATTTACCGAAAATTTTTGAAAAATTTACACATTCAGTCCTTGTACTTTAACATTTCCAATTTTTGTTTTTGAATTTACACAAACTCCCCCTTAAACAATGAATCTTTTCAAACACTTCCCCTTGAAATGACAATTATGTTAAATTCATAGTCCGAAAATGAAAATTTGTTACTTTTTCAACTAAAAACTCCCCCTCGAAAATATAACATTTCCAAATTTAGTCATCATGAGAGTTTATTTATCAAAAAGATGTTTGTGAATGAAAATTGTAAGAACTCCCCCTTGGATCATGATTCCATTTTTTTCAATGTAAAAGGTTTTAATAAGAAACTTGGAATCATGAAACAAGAGATTGTAATTCTTTTTAAATTAAGTTTTATGTTTTTTTTAATAAGAAAAATGTGTCAAATATTTTTGTTATTTTTGAAATATTTATGTACATGATTGTGATGTATAATCTTTTTACGAAGATAACTTTGTTAGACTTTCCAACTGAGTTGGAGTCATACATCTCATACCAATGCGATGATGCTAGGTTTCCTCAAAGCGTTCTTTGGAAAGCGCTTAAGTAACGCGCTGAATCCCTGCTAGCTTGGTATTCTGTTCTGACAAAGTAAATTTCTACCAGTACCCCCTCGAACGTGTTCTTTAATTAAAATGATACCGGATGTCAATGTGCTTTGTTCTTAGAATGATTGGACTGGTTTGCATGAAATAGCAATGACCAATCTTGGAATAGACAATCAAATTTGGAATCTAATTGTATTTAAATCCATTAGTCAAGATTTGTGGAGTACGCATCCATAATCAATTCTACATGGGTCGACCTTGTTTTCAATAATTATAAACAAGTGCTTCCCACCATCGAAAACAAACTTATCCTCCGACGAAACAAACATACCAATTTTTTCCAAGAAACCTAAACGAAGCCTTAATGAAGGATGTGAATCGTTTTAAAGGCTTTTCTGTCATTTGTCCTCCACCATGGCTCTTCTCGGAAAGGAAACTACACAACTCGATACTTTTTAACATCTGTTCATGGACATGTGGAGGGTCTAGTAGGTGATGTGTTGAAGCTATGGTGTGAGTATGAGGGTCTAGGATAGTAGATTGAAGTGGTGGAAGTGTTTTTGGGGTGTTTGGGTGTCACGGCTAGAAGATGGACAACAAGGCCATCATGTGTCTTCAATTTTGGCCATGGAAAGGTAAGAGCAGGTGGGTAAGCTGCTTAAGGGTTTCTATAAGGGGTTCATGGAAGTTATTTTCACTTGGAATGGTTTGAAATGGTTCAAAATTGATGGTGAAAGGGTGCGGGCTGTTTTGGGGTTCGACTAGGGTTTCACAAGTTTTCAAGTCTTTATTTCATGTATAAATGATTAAGGATAGTTAATATATGTATCCAAGGTCTGATATAGGAAGGATTAGCAAAGATTAGCAATTGGTTTGGGTTAAAACGGATTAGAATTGAAGAAATGAGGTCACGGGTTTGATTAGGGCACGTTTAGGGTTTTCTTGACTTTCTTGGTTTATATTTTGTATACTTTTGATTAGGAATGATGGAATACAGATCCTAGGGCTTAAATAAAGTATTATCAATGAAGTTTGATCGTTGGTTTTAGTTAAGATGGGTTGAAATTGAAAGAATAAGCCGTAGCTTGGAATTAGGGTTCATATAAGGCTTTTAGGGTTTTCTAGCTTTGTAATTCTCGTACATTGTTGAAGCAAGGATGGATAATGATGGATAAAGGTTTGTAAACTCATTTTATGGGTTTACAATGACTCTTGGTTGCTTTCTTGAGAATGAGATGGTCAGAAAATGAGTAAACGGGTCAAAGTTACATTTAGTGCACAATTAGGTACATTTAGGGTTTCTCGGATTCGTTTTACGTACAAATGAAATAAGATGATGAAGTAATGATGAAATAATGATTGATTAGGATTGATATGATTGTAAAATAAGTTAGTGCAACTTATTTGAGTGTTGGTTAAGGTTTAAAATGGATTAAAATGAAGAAACGGGTCATTGTGTAGTATTTAGCTCGGGTTAGGGTTTCTGACTTTTGAATTAGGGTTTTGAGTGTAGATATGTGTGTGAAGGCTTATGAATATAATAATTAGGGTTTACACATTGTAGAATGAGTATAGTAGCTTGTACACAAGTTGTGGTGAAGAAATTGGAATGAAAACGGAGGTAAAATGGCTATTTTAGAGATCATGCTTAATGACTTGTATATTGAGCTTTTAAGGACTTGTACCTTTCTTTGGATAGAATGTATATTCATATGAGATGTTATGATACTTGTACATATGCTTTAGTAGCTTGTACATTCACTTTATATATTAATCTTTTATGGAATTAGGGTTTAGAGGTATACGATAACGGTTTAAAGCCCGTTTAGATATAACGTTGCGAATAGTACATTATAGGAATAATGTACCTTGTAAAAGGGATATGATGATATTGACTTGACATGTTATGATGTTTGCTTGACATATATGAAGATAGGATGGTCATAGATAGGTTGCGTGAGCTCGTCTACTTTAGTTATGACATACTGAGATATATAAGTAATGTAATAAAGCGAAAAATTTCCCCGTACAATTGTGATAATAGTAAAATAGGTTTTGCATTTGATGAAAATTCTTGGGTTGTTATAGTCTCCACCCCTTACAGAAATCTCGTCCCGAGATTTAATTGAAAGTTATAGTGGTATTGTTTAGAGATAGGTACTGGGTATGAATTTAGGTTAATCAAGGTCACAAGTTCACGTGTGTGATGCATTTATAATTATGTTGTACACCATAATTATAATTACCTCCTTTCACACGTCTACTTATTTTCAAGATCATACCTCTTGGTGACAGTCAATAGAATTTCTCTAGATTCTGGTAGAATCTGGGTGGATGGAATACGTTGCGCTACTCAGATCGTAAGGAATCGTTATTCATTAACCTTTAAAAGTCAACATCAAATAAGAATGCTATCACAAGTCTTTGTCAAAATTTTCATACCTAGTGGTATTGAAATCATTTGACATTGTATAGATTCTTGTGTGTTTCCTTGTTATTAACTCAAATTTATAATTTTTTTTTCAGCATACTTTTTATGAAAAACATGTTAACTAACCGTACTCAATTAACCCGTTTTAGATATTGTGAGGTATTTAGCCTAAATGTTACCAAATGTTACCGCCAAATTCCATCAAAATTATGAGTGTGCCTGAGTGATAGTATGATAGATACTTAGTAACTTGATCGCAGATTGGTATATACACTCGAGAACAAAACGTGATAAAAGTACTATGGATTTAGATGGAGTAACTTGTTTAAATTGGTAAATTTTAAGATTACACCCAAATCGCCATTACATGGATGGAATTAGAATGTTTACTTGTCCTATTTTTCACACTAAAATGCTTAAATTATGCTCAAATTTAAATTTTTTTCAAGCATACTTTTATGAAATTACATGTTACATAACCGTACACAATAACCCTTGTTAGATATTGTGAGGATTTAGCCTATATGTTTCCAAATGTTTACCCAAATTCCACAAAATATGAGTGTGCTGGTGATGTTGTAGACTTTAGAACTTGGCTTGGTATATCACTCGAGACCACAGTGATAAGTACTATGGATTTAGATGGAGTAACTTGTTTAAATTGGTAAATTTTAAGATTACACCCAAATCGCCATTACATGTTGCTTATTAACTAACTACACCGGTTAGTTAACCTCCCGTTTAAACCCTTTTTCACTCTCATCTTTAGAGTGATGATCCACTAGAACAACCCGTAGACCAATCCTTTAGGAATATTACACCAACTATTTGTTTCGTTACACCCTTACACCTTAACCTACCCTGTTAGATTATGTTTAATGTACAATTGCTAGTTGCTTAAAGTGTAAAAGTTTGTATTTCCCGAGTCTTGTGTCATTTTCTATCTTTGGTGCGGTTGGAAATTTGCACATTGCAAATGGGAATGTATATTTATAGTCAAAACTCATGAGATTTTACTGCCGTCACAATAATGGGTAGGGGGGAAAAAAACCGAAAGAAGCGAAGGAAGTTGCCCGGAAGGAATTATACCAGAATTATAATGAATCCGTAAGATGGTGAAACTACATCGAGATTTAAGGTATAGTTAGCAAAAAAATAAATGAAAAAATGAGAAAAAATACAAAAAAAATGAGAAAGAAAGTTTGAAGATAATCGTTTCGCAACTACCGAAGGAACTACATGAAGGATCGATTATTCGTTGATACGCATCAGAAATCAACGATGTAAAGTATTGTACAAAGTGGAAGATATCGCCACTTTACCTTGCAGAGTAAAGTAAAGTATTGGGGATGAATGTGAAGTTGACCGTATTGTAACGCCACCATAGGTTGTTGTTTTTGATCGATTGATCAATACGTGGTAAATAGTTGTGTCTTTTCATGTTAACGTTCGGAAAAAGTGTCTAGCAACTGTATATATAGACCTAATCTATTTGTTTTTTTGTTTTTATTTAACAACAATTTATTTCCTCTGCACCTGATATTAGTCGCTGGTTTTACGCGATGAGGAATTTATTCGTCGTGCATGTCTATTCCGTCTTTACGACCATGTATGCATGTCTTAGCTGCCTCGTTGGTTTACGAGTTTTTGTGAAAGTTAGAAGGTTCCTACCCTATATCATTCTTCATCCTAACCGTTGGTTAACTTTGAATGAGGATATGATCGAACAAACATGTCTATTCCGTCGTTACGGCCATGTATGTGTGCTTTAGCTGCCTTGTTGGAGTGGTACTTCTGGTGAAAGATTATAGAATGATCAACCGTATGCCTTTCCATACAAAAACCTATATTTACCTTTATAAACTTGTTACTCCTTAGCTTTAGTGGTGGAGATGTGTATCCTTGTCAAGCTTATGATAGAATACTCATCACGACCGAGCAATTGAGTGAATTAGTTACATGTTACCACATAGATTAGTTGAGTGATTTGAGTGTTTTCATCTTCTAATTTCGTGAGGTGTTTAGTTGTGTACTTGTAATTGATCGAAAAAGTGATTTAACGGAAAATATCCTTAGGGATACATTTTTATGAACTTCTAAAGGCTACTTCAGGACAAGTAGGATTCAAGTGGGGGTATATTTGATGACATCAAATAATGTCTATTTTATAGCATCATTTATCCCATGTTAATAATTCATTTTGTATAATTATTGCAAAGAATTGTCACGTAATCATTTATATTTGAGAATTACAGTAATTATGGAGTAATTAGTGAAAGTTAGCAAAAGGCGCGCATTCTGGAGCTTAAATGAAGATATTTTGAAGATTACAATTCTGAAGACCAATACGCCGTATCCATTAAGGAAGATACGGCGTATCTGTGCCTGCACTCACCAAAGACCACAGAAGAATAAAGCTTAATATGCCATATCCAGAGAGACTCAATACGTCATATTCAAAATATGGAATCAATATAATATCCTAGAAGATATCAAGCGTGGTCCCTACTCCAAGAAATCCCCAATACGCCGTATTGAGCTTCTCAATATGCCGTATCAAATTGATCTTACAGACCACTATATATAGACGACCCTAAACTCAGTTTTAGTATGGCAAGTGGAATCCCAAACCACAAGTCGACCAGAGACGAATAATGGAGTCTAGAAGGTCATTAAAAGAGCTCAAGAACATAGGAAAACTCTTGTTAAAAAACTCGCGTAACGGAATACGCGTTCGATTAAGGTTTCTTATTTTAAAATCATTCATATATCAACCAGTGTATTTTTTTTACAATGACTAATCTCTAACAATCATTAGGGTATCAACCATGTTTATGAGAGATTCTAATGTTTGGTTTGTTTATCTTTGATGCTTAAATTATCGTTTAATGTTGTTTATATTAACAATTTATATTTGTATACGTGCTTAAGTATCACCAATCATTCAAACTGGGTCTAGTCCTACATATTTAATGAGCTACAACTTCGGTGTTGTTTGGGCGTAGGCTAAGAGTCCGGGATAGCTCTCCATATTGCAATT
The DNA here is from genome assembly GCA_026074375.1 of Tanacetum coccineum. Lineage (NCBI taxonomy): Eukaryota > Viridiplantae > Streptophyta > Magnoliopsida > Asterales > Asteraceae > Tanacetum > Tanacetum coccineum. Next base: position 94,260 of record BQNB010004924.1, on the reverse strand, counting down.
TATATATTTAGAATCATAGGATCACAAATATTGACTTATCTTTGCCTTTAGATTAGTGAACTTAGTTGAGCCATAAGGTGACTATGGTATCAACGAGTACGTTCATATTCCATTGGTAAGGACTCGAACAGTGGACTACTAGTATATAAATCGCCGTTAAGCAGTAAGTGGGTAAAGTCCTCGATGAGCTAGGGTTTTAGTAAGAAGCACCATTACCTTAGATCCAAAGATAGATTTATAATCAACATAAGGAAGCTTTATGCGGATGCATCTAATTGTGACAGAATTAGCGTGTCTAGGTCTTAGGAAGAAGTACCGCCTAAGTCTAGGAATGATATGCCCTTCGAGATAAGACAATCATTGCACTAAATAAACAAACCTGCGTTTTATCGAATATACATGTGTTACATGTTCTCCTTACATTAGTTTCTTGACCGCTTTCTCTATCATTTTCTTGTCTCTTGTATGTGGTTTTTATTGCTTTACTTGTCACAAATTAACCTTAGGTTAGATACACAAAAACCGTGCAAGTTCTCTTAGACTGAAACCCCCCCCCCCTTTACATTAGTTTTAGTTTAACTAGATACACTAAAATAATGATAGAATTAGGAATTAACGCTCTCGCTCTTAGTGATCGACACCCTACTTACCAATGAAACTACAATTGACCGGGTACACTGCCCGTTAGAGTGTTGTTCTATGATATCGGCATAAAATAAATAGTAAAACTTGATACATAAATAACACCTACACAACGACACATCAGTGTGATACACCACATTTAATCAGCTAAAAAAATCAAAACCACATGTAATACACCATTTACAAAATCTTACACGGCTAAAACATGATCAAACTTACACAAATAAACAACAAATACAAAAAAGATACCCTTGATTTATGAACCACCAAATCTAGAAAAAGCACTTGTATCAAGATATCTGAAACGACGAGACCGCCAAACAACCATCATTCCTAACCAATATGTGTATATTTAGGGAGAAAGAGAAATACATAAAAACATAGATGAATCATCCATATGCTACGTGTTAGTGCAAATATTACGATATTTAATGTAAAAAAATTCTCGTGTGTTTTGTGAGAGCAAACATGTAAACTTGTAATGCATTACCTAAAGTGCGTCAATTACTCGTAATCACAAATCAATCAATGCATTCATACGTCACATCTCTCGACGTCACAAGTCTGCTTAAAAAGACATAAGTTTGCACCCTACGTAAATCAACAAAGGTATGAAACAAACAAACTTTGAAACTTTTGGATGATAAAAGAACTATGATCAAAGAAATAATTAGACAAAATATTTTTGTAATTAAAAGAATGTTTTATTTAAATATATATTTGAAATCAAATTTTCCCCCCAAAATTGAAGAAACTTGCCATAGAAACATTTCCTCACAAAAGGACAAAATCAGGAGCGTCCTATAAAGGGCGGCCCCCCTTATTGATCAGGGACCCCTTTTGGGAGATAAAGGGGCCGACAATGAAAATTTGTCCCAGACCTTGCCTATAAATAGTGGATTGTTCCAACATTATTTTAGACACTTTTTCATATAGTTTTTCTCTGTTTTAGAACAGATTACATATCTTTTAGTCTTTGATCATGTAACTTGTGTAAACATTTTTTTACATGTGATCCAATCCTTCCTCTCCAAGTGCAAGAGAAGAATACTTGTAATCGTCAAGATACGATGTATTATAGATTATTTGTGCATACGTAACATTGTTACGAGCCCATTATAATCTGTACATCAACCACATAACCTCCAATCTTGTGTAGTAGTTAGATCGGGTAGATTGGGTTAGTATTTTAGATGTGAAAATACGTGCGTGAGCGGTTAGTATTTTAGTCCTTAAAATACATGAGTGAGTTGTAGATTGGTTCTAGCTAAGATTAGAACTCAATATTTAGCTCGTATTACAGAAAAGAATGTATGCGACGCGGTTTATGTATTCAGGCCTTAAAACACAAGGTTTGTTATGTTGGGCCATAAAACATAACGGGTTTGGTTGCACCCGAAGAAGAACTCGACATCTAGCTTAGTCTCAGAAAATTATGTAAGCAACGTTGTAAGTTTTTCTCCGCCAAGAAGGGAGCTTGTTGACTAGTGATATAACTCTCAGGGGGGTGTTTAGGTAACTCGAGGAACGAGTAGGGAGAAGAGCACATTCATGACCGGAACACAATAAATCATCGTGTCCAGTTTGCGCTTTCTTTTACCTTTTGCTTTACATCTTTATTTACCTTACCGCCTTTCATTTATATTTGTATTATATCTATATTTGTATGGATTGTTGCTTATATTGTTTGGATGATGATTGTGTCATGAATACAAGTGAATATTGTGATTGTGTTTATATTCTATGAACATGCTTTAGTGGATATAAATGATTCTTCACACGTCTCACATTCTACTAAACTTAATCGATAATTTACAAATCGATTTTAGTTTTTTAAACAGAAACATATTCACCCCTCTACATTTCCACAATTGGTATAAGAGCTACGTCGCTTTAATTTTAAAAACAAGTAGTTTTAAAAAATGAGTACGATCCATGTATCAAATTACCCATGAAGGGGGATTAAATTTCAAAAGTGTTTTATTGCTTGACTTGTAATAGTTTGTTTGTTAATACCTTTAGTATACTAGCTTTAAGTAAAAAAAATGCGTAATAAGTGATTATAAGTTCGTAGTCAAGTTTAGTAAGTTTTTACGCCTTCCGCTTAGTTACTCAATAATATTTGTATAAAAAAAAAAAAAAAAACCAAAAATGTTGAATCTATGCAGCAGGTGTCGACCCTCTTATTGATTTGGGTGGACCTTTGTCTAAGCATGTTGGTCCCTTATCAATCATGGGACTATCTCTCTGTTCTGATAGATTTTTGTAAGCATGTTGGTCCCTCTTATTGATTTGGGTGGACCTTTGTCTAAGTCTGTAGAAGTCGTGCCACCTGCCATTTTATAGGTATGTGAGTCTACTTTCATATAAAAATACTTCCAAGTCTTGATTTTTAGCCTAAGTCAGCCAGAAATACAAAATACTACTTAGTGTCCAAGACGTTGTGTTTTATTTTAACGTAAAACATGTATTTTATCTTTTCCTTTTGAGTCGGGTATCTCTATGTCACACCCCATAAATTCCCGGTTAGTATTCTGACCCATTCCGGTCATTTACTTTTAAATTTTATACGTTACGTTTAAATCTGACAGTTTACCGGGAAGCTAAACTGCGTAAAAACTGAAAAACGTCATCGGACGCGTTCCGGCATCGGTTATTAATTAATTTAGGCTTAATATGAGATATTTTAGCTTTCCTGAGTGTTTCGTGATTTTTAATCACTCCCGATATAAATTTTAGGGTTTTATCTCTTAAATTGCGTTTTTCGCGTTTTTGACCAAACGGAACCCCGGAAACTCGAAATCTTTTCGTGTAAACTCAAGTTATCGATAATCTTATACCCTAAGCCTAAAAATTTCGTTCACCCCTTTTTGTATGGCATATTGGACGCCTAAGAGCAAGCAAAAACAACCATGGCACTTGAAATTAAATCCAAAGCATCTTATTTTGAAATATACATGCATGTGCATGAAAGTGACATATGAGAGAGTCACTCTCATGCACTCTTCACTAGCTTGACCATCCATGTGACTTCTTGTACACATGTTGACTCCATTTGACCAACTAGAAACCAAATTATACATCTATTGTGAGCCATAATGCAAAGTTTGAACCATAATGGTCCTTGTGACCTATGTCCGGCCGAACCAAAGACCACACACACCTTTGGTGTGTGTTGGTCACATGTGAGCATGTATGACACCATCAAACCCTAAATTGGCCTATAAATAAGACCACATTTCACACTTAGGGTTTCTTATAACCATTTCAAGCCTCACAAAAATTTCTCTCTTCCTCCCCTTTGTCTCTAACCCACGGCCACACCACCAACACCATACCCACTTCATAATTTTTGATTTCTAGCAAGATCCAATCAATCCAAGTCCATTTCTAGTGATATCTAAGGTGTTGTGAAGCATTGTTTCTTTGATTTCAAGATTTATAAAAATTATGTTTGCAAGATCATTTGGGGTTTTTTATAGATCTATTAGTTCTTGGTATAGATCTTGTGTTTTCACTACTTGCTCTTCTTGATTTGTAAGTCTTTCTTGATCTTCGCTTGGTTTCATCTACTATCTTTAAAGATCTATGTTTGTATCTAAAGATCCAAGTGTTTGTGGTGATTTTACAAAAGAAACTACAAGTTATTTTTGTTCATCTTAAAAAATATGTTGGAAGTCTTATGACAAAAGCTTTTATGTTGATGTTATTTTTATGTTCTTGATAAGATGAGTATGGGATGAGTGTTGCAACAATAGAAATGATGGGATTGGGTTAGTTTAGGATGTGGTTTTGAGGTGGATTAGTTGTGAATGGAGATTAGGCTAGACTAGGCACTATTGTGAAGTTTGGGCGGATTTTTGTTGCGTTTTAGATAAAAAAAGTGCTTGCTGTCCCGAAATGGTTTTGAGGTTTTGAGCGACTTAAAAATGTTTTCATTAGGCGTAAAAGTAGTTTTTGAAGAGCTTATTTCGAATAGATAGTTTTTCATATATCACACTTTAAAATCGGACTTAAAACGGCCAAGTTATGGCCAAATGAAACTCGAAACATTTTTCGGCAACATAGATGAATAGTGTGCTGTTTGGAATAGTAAAATGGGTTTTCGGACACTTTCGGACATTTTTGGACTTTCTAAACACTAGCGAAACATATAGTAACACATACCTATTTATTAGTATCATTTAAAAATGTCGATAACATATTTTAGAAAAAGCGATAAAGTTACTAAAAATAGTAAGTTTGGTAAAAAGTTAGCGAATCGGACAAGGAAGTTAAGCGATTAAGGCTAGTTAGGGCGTTTTGAGCATATGGAAACTTAACAAATATAGGGGACACTATTAACGTTTTGAAACTAAAAACTTTCCTAAAAGGGAAAGTTTCTATAAATAGTAACTTTTTGCAAGTGTCGTGATTTAACGAAGATGTTGTAAATTTTCTAAGTCTTTTATTTCTAAAACACAAACACACTTGGATGCTTTAAATGATAAACATGGATGCTTTACTTGTTACTTTGTAACACCCCCAAATTGGGTCGCAGCGGAATATGGGTCCGGGGCGTGTTACTTTATGGATCAACAACACAAGAGATATATAGAACGACCAAAAAGTCGTTTGAAAACGATACATTGGATTTATCACAATATTTGTTACATAAGCCCGAAGCTTAACTTGTTCACTTAATCAAAATACAAAGATTTTCCGCCCATAACAGTTAACAAAATGAAATGCGACAAAATCTTTAATGCAAGACATCCATATCAAAACCACCAATGTATCCATCGCACCTTGTGCTTATTGATCCCCTGAAAAACATTGCTTTAAAACGTCAACAATATGTTGGTGAATTCATAGGTTTGATAAATCATATATTGTAGGACCACAAGATTTCCCCAAGTGTATGATAATGCAACAGATGCAGATATCATATAAATGTAATTAACGTTTCTCTAAGCTCATTACACTGGAAGCATGACGTGTATGAATACCAAAATTTAATGGCCTACATTGCCCGTGCTGATGTTCTAACCCGCAACATGGCTTTATACGACATGGTATACGTTCCGTTGTCTAGTGATTAGCTAATCACCCGAACGGGGTGGTCAAACCCATAGATCTATTAATAACATTCACCTCACATTAACAGTGTCAGATAATGGCTCAGATATGGGGTTATCGCTACTTAGACAACACGTATCTAAACATAAACTTAACCACATGTGTCCAATTGTAAACATTGCAATGTCTTTCACCCCAAAAAACTTTGTAAAACAAAAGCATTTAAAATGGTGGGGCTATTAATCACCTTGAGTGAGTAATGTCAGTGTATCACAATTAACGCGCCACTCGAATTGATCAAATGCAACCTAATTAAATAAGTGTCGTGTAAGTAACTGAGTACTTAGTCTAACAACAATGAAAATAAGCTAATAGTTGTTACATTGTACTAGTCGTCGGGCTATCATAATTAAAGAGGTCCTGACATGAGTTCGAGAAGTAGGACACTTTAAATCGTAAATCCAACAACTCGTCGAAACGCCATCCTAAGAGCGCCCCCTCATTATGAAACTCCCTAAAATAAGTACTTTGGATAACCACATAATATTCTATATAGCTCAATCACCACTAATGGTTTTAGAAAATTGTGTTTAATAAGTTAAACGTTTATAATACCGTTTAGTAAAACAGGCGTAGACTTTCGCGTTTTAAGCCCGATTCTCGCGTCTTCTTATTCCATCTTTTCGTATTTAGACGGGTTATCAATGATTTGACACTTTTATAAATGTATTCCCCCCTGGATGAACACTAGACTTTTACTGTTTCATCGACAGACAGGAGTTTCGTATAAAACTTTATCGTCGTCGTAAAACCCGTATAGATGTCGTATTTTTAATTCGTATAGCTCCGTTTTTGATGATTCTTCGAGGACGTCTCGTATTGAAAGTTCAATTTTTATGAGGTTATACAAAATATAACATTCTGTCATGAATAGTAACTTTTATAAAAAATTTAGTTTTTTATAAAAGTCTAAATTGTCGTAAACTCTCGAAAATTCATAACTCGTTCGTTATTAATTGAAAAATTACGATTCTTATCATTTTGGAATCCTAAAAATGTGTATTATTTATTAAAAATATCAACACTTGCTGTTTAAAGTTTTTATAAAAATGTTGTTTAAAAAATTTATTTTAACGACTCCGATTATTAAGTATAACTTGTATTTAACCGTAACTTTTTCGTTATTAATCGTTTAACAAGTTTCTTCCTTTTTCGATCGTCGAGAGAATGTATTATCTTATAAAAATATACAATGGACATGTTAAATGTCGAATTTTGGACAGAATGTTATGCTAGTTTGTTAAGTCCAAAATTTAGTCTTGTTTCCATTATTTACCACTTTTGTATTTCACCACAATTCTTACAACTTGTATAGGATTATTATATCTTAAATATATATGTCATAGTCCATAGTTGTCCTTTTTGTCCAATATAACAAATCATTTTATCTTCCATAATAAACCACAACTTCATAAATAGTTCATAAATCTCTAGTTTCTATATGTAGTTACTTTTCACAAAACCATGTGTATACAAGTGTTTTCATCTTTTATACTCTTATTTAACAACCATACAACATTAACATATGTCCATAATTATCCTTAATTTGATATAAGTGTTTCTTTAACTTAAAACATATTATGAAACCATAAAAACCCTAATTATCCCATAATCATCTTCATGTTTAACCAAGAGTGTAAATTACTTGTGAGTCTATTTTAACATGATGTCATTAACATCATAAGATATAATAAAGTGTACATTATGATGACAACCAATAAAAACTCCATTTTACATGATTAAAACCCTAAATGGTGATATAAGCAAAAAGAATAACAATATGCATAAAATCTTATAAAATGAAGGCATAAAAGGTTTAAGTGTACTTATGATGATTGATGATGATGATAAATTAAGTGGATAAACCCTTGTTTAATCACAAACCAAAGCTTGCACAAAGAAACCCTAGCTTGTTCTTAATAGAAACCCGAGCTTTCTTCACTTGAAAATACTTGGAAAGCTTAGCCAATGCTTGGATATACCTTAGAATATCTTAGAATATGTATATATAGAAGTGTAAGGGTTTGTATAAAATTATGATGATGGTTTGTGTGGTGTATTTGCTTTAGTGCCGTAGCATAATGGAGAGACAAGTGGGGCAGTTTTGTAAATTTTTACCAAGTTTTTGTGTTTCTTATGTGTTATCTCTTGAATGTTACTTGCATTATATGTGTTAGCTAGTCAAAAAGGTGCAATAGTTAGTCAAGGAACATGGTATGGTCTTTAGGGATGGTCTTTAGTCAAGTAAGCTAGGTATGGTGCATCATTAAAGAAGTAAGGTGTTCATTTGACCAAGTTGTAAGACTTATCAAAATTATCATGTATATATTCATACATGTTGTATGAATTTCGGCAAAAATAGATAATTGATAATATTTATGTAACTTTTATTTATTGGGTATAAAAGTGGGTATTTGTTGAAGCGTAGAAAAGTTTTTGTGGTTCCGGGAGTGCCTAAACGCAATTTATCGCGAAACGTATACACTTTACGTATCCGATAAAAATAAAATGAACAAAGTTATTAATTATCATTAAAATAATTATATAACCCTTGCTTGATGTAAATATTTAATTGTTTGATGCCCGTTTACATTGAACGCTAATTTTTGGCGTACGCGATTTAACTTAACGTTTACAATTTTAAGCAAACACGTACAATAATAAAAATAAATAGCACATTTATTGACGTCGTCAAAGACTTGAAAACACAGGGTGTTATAGACTTCCCCCGTTAAACGAGCCTTGTCCTCAAGGCTCACAATGCAGCACTTGACGACGGTGTGGTCTTGGCGAAAAGGTGTGGATATTTCTTTTTGAATTGGTCTTCACGCTCCCACGTGAACTCAGGACCTCTCTTGGAGTTCCATCGAACTTTGACCAATGGGATCCGACTTCTCTTCAACCGTTTAACCTCTCGGTCCACTATTTCTACCGGTTCCTCAACAAAATGAAGTTTGTCGTCCAAATTAAGTCCATCCAACGGAACGGCTAATGGTTCGTCGGCATGACACTTTTTCAGATTAGATACATGAAATGTATTATGGACTCTGCTCAATTCTTCTGGAAGTTCAAGCTTGTAAGCAACTTCTCCAACCCTTTCTATCACCTTAAAAGGTCCAACATACCTAGGGTTCAACTTCCCCCGTTTGCCAAAACGTACAACCCCTTTCCAAGGCGAGACCTTAAGCATGACCTTGTCCCCGACTTGGAATTCCATTGGTTTACGCTTCAAGTCAGCATAACTCTTCTGTCGGTCACGAGCAGCTTGCATCCTTTGCTTGATCTGAATGATTTTCTCAGTGGTTTCTTGGATCAGTTCTGGACCGAGTATTTGAGCTTCTCCAACTTCAGTCCAACAAACAGGTGAGCGACATTTCCGACCATAAAGTGCTTCAAATGGTGCGGCCTTGATGCTAGCGTGATAGCTATTGTTGTATGAAAACTCGACTAATGGCAAATGGTTAACCCAACCCTTTCCAAAGTCGATTGCACAAGCACGCAACATATCCTCGAGAGTTTGAATGGTCCTCTCGCTTTGCCCGTCGGTTTGTGGATGGTACGCAGTACTCATATCCAAATTTGTACCCAAAGCGTTCTGAAGTGACCTCCAGAAATTGGATGCGAATCTCGGGTCACGATCGCAAATGATTGAGACAGGTATTCCATGTCTCGTGACCACCTCCTTCAGGTACATTCTTGCAAGTTTATCCAAAGGATCGGTCTCTCTTATTGGTGTGAAGATCGCAGACTTAGTGAGTCGGTCAACAATCACCCAAATTGTATCATAGCCTTGAGACGTCTTAGGAAGCTTCGTGACAAAATCCATAGTGATGTTGTCCCACTTCCATTCGGGTATCTTGAGTTGCACCAATAATCCTGATGGCCTTTGATGTTCGGCCTTGACCTTAGCACATGTCAAACACTTGTTAACATAAGTGGCTATGTCGGCTTTCATGTTGGGCCACCAGTATAACTTCTTCATGTCTTGGTACATTTTGTCGGAACCCGGATGAATAGAGTATTTTGATTTATGGGATTCGTGCATGATCACAGTTCGCAAATCACCATAACAAGGTAACCAACTCCTGCCATTGAGGCACAGGGTTCCATCCGCACGTGGTTCCAACTTTTGTTCTCTAATAGCTTCTGGAAATTTAGCATTTTCAACCAACATTCCCCCAACGTCTTCACTCTTAATGTTCTCGGGTTTTCGCGCTTCGGTCTGAGCATTTAAGATCTGTTTGGGAAGGTCCAAACTAATAGTCATAACCAAGGCTCGAACTCTTAGCGGTGGTTCTCGTTCTTTCCTGCTTAAAGCGTCAGCAACGACATTTGCTTTCCCCGGGTGATAACGAATATCGCAATCGTAATCACTTAGCAACTCTAACCATCGGCGTTGCCTCATGTTCAACTCTTTTTGATCTAAAATGTGTTGCAAACTTTTGTGATCGGTGAACACCGTACACTTAGTTCCATATAAATAATGTCTCCAGATCTTGAGAGCGAACACCACTGCTCCAAGTTCCAAATCATGAGTTGTATAGTTCTTCTCATGAATTTTTAACTGGCGTGATGCATAAGAAATCACCTTTTCTCTTTGCATCAACACAGCGCCCAAACCCTTCTTTGAAGCGTCGCAGTATGCGATGAAATCTTCGCTTCCTTCAGGTAATGCAAGGATTGGTGCACTGCACAACTTTTGCTTCAACAGTTGAAAAGCTGCTTCTTGTTTATCGCCCCACTCAAACTTGACCTTCTTTTGAGTAAGCTTAGTCATTGGTTTGGCGATCTTTGAAAACCCTTCAATGAATCTTCGGTAATACCCAGCAAGACCTAAAAATTGACGAATCTCCGTTGGTGACTTAGGAGATGTCCAATCTTTAATGGATTCAATCTTGGCTGGATCCACATGAATTCCTTCACTATCGATCACGTGACCGAGGAACTGTACTTTGGGAATCCAAAATTCACATTTGGAAAACTTGGCATACAACTCCTCCTTCTTAAGCAATTCTAAGATTTGCTTAAGGTGTTCTTCATGTTCTTTCTTGTTCTTCGAATATATCAGAATATCGTCAATAAAGACAATCACGAATTTATCCAGATATGGTTTGCATACCCGATTCATAAGGTCCATGAATACGGCAGGTGCGTTTGTCAAACCAAACGGCATAACTTGAAATTCGTAATGGCCATAACGAGTTCTGAAGGCAGTCTTCGGAATGTCTTCTTCTCGAACCCTCAATTGGTGATAACCTGACCTTAGGTCGATTTTCGAGTAGACACTCGACCCTTGGAGCTGATCAAATAAATCATCAATTCTTGGGAGCGGATAACGGTTCTTCACCGTTAGTTTATTCAATTCCCGATAATCAATGCACATCCGGAATGACCCGTCTTTCTTCTTGACAAACAAGACCGGAGCTCCCCAGGGCGAGGAACTAGGTCTTATAAAGCCTTTGTCAGATAGTTCTTTTAGTTGCTCCGATAACTCTTTCATTTCCGAAGGTGCCAATCGATAAGGCGCCCGAGCTACAGGTGCAGCACCAGGTACCAAATCAATTTGGAACTCCACTTGTCGAGTCGGAGGAAGACCCGGCAAGTCTTCAGGAAATACTTCAGGAAAGTCTTGAACTATTGGTACGTCCTCAAGTCGCTTCTTCTTCGACTTGTCTTCAACCTCTTTTGTAGTAACATGTGCCAGAAAGATAGGAAACCCTTTTTCCATGTACTTTTGAGTTTTAGTGCACGAAATGATGTTTAATCGTGTCACATTTCCCTGGGTACTCCCATCACCGTGTATGATTAAGGTTTTATTTCTCTAGGGGATGCGAACAATCTTCTCGGCACACACAATGACCGCTTGGTACTTCGCCAACCAATCCATACCGATTATAGCATCAAAACTACCAAGTTCTACAGGCATTAAGTTTACGTTGAATTGGTGGTTTAGGAAGTTTAATGTGCAACCCTTAAGTATAGTGTTTAACCCAATTATCCTCCCGTCAGCTAGTTCGACATCATAATAGTGATCTAGGGTAGATGGTGTGATGTCAATTTTATAGTAAGACGGAGTGAAGGTCTGCTTAGTTGATAGGGTTACTAATTCAATTTCCAAAAAAAGTAAAGCGTTTTTATGAATACAACACCAAAAATGATTATAAGTAGAATTATTTCCTTAACAAGAGGTTTTTAGAGTGATACTTCAGCACGGCATGGTACTCATGAATTATACATAGTTGATCAGGCCAGTATAATGAGGACTAACGATGGAATTTGCTTCATTTTCATCAAATAGTGTTATAATTTCATGATATTCGTGAGAGTAGTTTGTAGAGTTAAATAAGGAACTTAAGTTTATATAAAGTGACGAAATTCAATAAACGATAATTTGAAATCATTCGTACAATAAATCTTAGGGAAATCCAACCGAGAATTTCTTAAGGAAAAATAAAGTTTAAGATAGTTCCAATTTAGGGTTTGCTAGGCAAGGCGAGTCAACTTTATCTTTTAAGCTTCGATCTCATCCTTCTTGTTGTTATGGTCTTGATCGGTTTCTCCTCCTCTTAAGGTATGCACCACTCCATGTGCTCCAGCACCTCCAATTTGGTTTTTATGGCTTTGGTTCTTTTGCTCTGGGCAATCCCTCTTGTAGTGCCCTTGATTCCCACATTCATAGCAAATAGCCTTCTGACTTGCCACAATGACCCTTTGGTTGTTAACAGCATTGGCATTTCCCGTACCCCTACAGTCACGGGCGATGTGACCATATTTGTTGCATTTATAGCACTTTGGAGCACACGGACCGTTCATGGTGGTAATTGCACTTTGAGCACAGGGTGTCTAGATCCCCATATGGTTTCTTAATCACCGATCCAGCAGTGTATGCCTGCGGTGTTTGCCTCTTGATTTGTTGTTGTTGTTGATTCTGACTATTTCTGGGGAAGTGTTTTCAAATTCTCTTGTTCTCGTCTGGCATTCTAGTAGAGTATATGAGTCATTTTATCACACGTTTCTGGAACGTCACTATTGGTTAGTCACTCTTGAAGTGTCTCGACTACAACCACTCATTACAGGCGTGAGTCGTTGATGCCTAGCAGCAGCAGGATTCCTACAATCCTGGGTCATGTGGCAAAACCTTCTATGCAATTCTGCCCTTTATCGTACATTTCCATTGTGGTTACCTTCCACGTTCTTCTTGTTGTTAGATCTCTGCTAACTTGCATTCTTGTTGTTCGGTCCTGGCTTATTTGACTTAGGGCATGTTGGTTATTGTCTCATAAATGGCAATAGCCTCGATAGCATAGCCACTCGCTGGCTTATAACCCGCTCAATTCCTCATCACCTCATCCCTTGATCAACAGTTGTTATTGTTTCCTGAAGTACAGGGAACAACATGTATATGAAGTTTCATTCAAGGGAAAATCATGACACTCCGTGATCCCAACAAGTAGGTAAGGTGAGACAACGTTATGCATAGATATAAGATAACCGCAACCATGGCATAAATAAATCCCCATCGTATAGTAGCATGATCATAACCAACAATGTAAGTTAATACTTAATACATCGTTTTACATGAGTAAAAGAGTACAAGCTTTTTATTAACACTACTAACTGAGTATTACTCAAGTTTAGTGGAATACAAAATGAGCTACACTGACAAATCTATTTGTCTATGGCCAGGATGCCTCTCAAGATTCTAGATGCTAGACTCTTATGTTATCTTCAACATTCTCTGGTGGTGGTGATGATGAAGGTAGTGTAGCAGCAAACTCAGTAATGCATGCCTCAGCAGATGGTAATCGTGGAGTATGGTATTAAATAGATATCCGTACTGCACAGGATTTGGTCTCAAAAGATGATATGGTGTGGAGAGGTGGGTGATGTAGAAGCAGACTTATCAGTCTCAAATGCCTCTGTATTATCAGCTTGAGGGGACAAGATCATTTGTAGGTACAACAGAAGGGTCGGCCGGAGCTAGGTGCTCCTCCTCCTCCCCGTCCTCCTCATCCTTCTCAACATCATCATCATCAGATGACTCATCATCAGAATTGTCTCTTTCGTTGGTAGAATAGTCCGTAGGATCCTCATTAGGGTCCTCTTCATCCTCCTCCGGATTGAAGTTAGCAATGTAGCTTGGTGATAGGGCTGTAGGTGAGGCATCAGCAGATAGAGGCTGATCCTTCATTGGTCCCTCTAGCTCCTCATCAGAAGCTCACTGGAATCTCTATGGCTCGGAACTAATATGAACAGATGTGTAGGTAACTGTCGATAATGAGAACATAACAGCTTGCAACGAGCAAAACTTAACTTATATAAATATATTATATAAGGCTGGTATGGTAAATACGAGTATGCACTTATGGCATAAATGAATGATGGTAAGGTATCATATTCGATAGCTTAATGTTTAGGTAGCGCTTAGGACCTACGAGCTTATCGTACTACCTTGCCTAAAGAAATATTCCCCTATTTATATAAATAGCCATTATATAAATAATTGTAGAGTTGCGCGAAAGAATGCAAACTCATCTTTGTATATATGCAATATACCCTCATAGTAATATATGTACTATAATATAAACATGTATATCAATTATGAATGCATCTAGTCCAACCAACTAATGCAACAAGTAGTGTATGCTATGAAAGTGTATGACAATTTGTAAGTCCGTGTAAAATCCCTTTGTTATAAAACACTCTTGTAAACGTTATGTCCAGGCAAAAACATTTGACCTGGTTCTCTATAACCTTGGCTCTTGATACCAATCTGTAACACCCCCAAATTGGGTCGCAGCGGAATATGGGTCCGGGGCGTGTTACTTCTCAGATCAATAACACAAGATATATATAGAACGACCAAAAGTCGTTTATGAAAACGATACATTGGATTTAACAAAGTAATTGCTACATTAAGATATATACAAAACAAACCTCTAACCGCTCTAACCGCCGTCCTCTCTCACCCTCTTCGCTTCCTTCCCGAGCTTAACTTGATCACTTGTTTTTATTCAAAATACAAAGTTTTCAGCCCTGACGATAACCAAAAATGAAATGTGACAAAAATCTTTAATGCTTTGACCTCCAAAATTCAATAACCACCATGATCCATCGCACCTATTCCCCCTCCCCCATCGTGCTTAATTGTTCCCCTGATAACATTGCTTTAAAACGTCAACAATAATGTTGGTGAATTCAATAGGTTTGATAAAATCATATATTGTAGGACCACAAGGAATCTCCCAAGTGTATGATATATGCAAACAGAGCAGATATCATATAAATGTAATTACGTTGACTCAAAGCTCATGACATGAAGCTTGACATGTATGGATGCCAAATTAATGCCTTTTGACCGGTGGTGATGTTCTTAACTCGCAACATCTATATTCAACATGGTATACGTTGTTCACTAGATGATAGCTAATCACACCGAACGGGGTTGTCAATCCAATAGTGCTATTATAACATTCGCGCTGTAATTAACAGTTCATGATAATGGGCTCAGATTGGTGTTATCGCTACATAGGGCAACATGTAATCATATATAAAACTTAACACTGGCGTTCCAGTTGTAAAACATTTTTGTTTTTCACCCCAAAAACTTTGTAAAACGAAAGCAATGGTAAACGTAGGGGCTTATGAACTCACCTTGTGTTTGATGATTCCAATTATGCAGATAAAGCTGTACGATAAAAGATGTGGAATGCAACCTAAAATTATCATTAAGGTCGCTATAAGTAATCAATACTTTAATTGATAACATTGGAATTAATCCTATAGTTGTTACTTCGATACTATCGTTTTCGGGCTATCATAGTTAAAGAGGTCATGAATGTACGTTCGAGGAGTTAGACACTTTAAATCGATAAATCCACAAACGTCGACAACGCCTATCCGAAGAGGCCTCATTTTGTAAACTCCCTAGTAATATATTCTTTGATAACCACATAATATTCTTATATAGCTCATTCACCAAACTAATGTGTTGGTTTAAAATTGTGTTTAATAATGTTATAACGTTTTTATTTACCGTTTAGTAAAATGGCGTAACTTTCGCGTTTTAAGGCCCCGATTCTCGCGTTTCTTATGTCCATCTTTTCGTATTAAGTTCGGGGTTATCACTTAAATTGGACATTTTTGAAATTTCGGAACTACTGGTGAACAGTAACTTTTACTGTTCACATCAGACGTGAGCTTTATTAAATTCGTATTTGTCGTCGTAAAACGTAAATGTCGTATTTTTATTCGTTATAGCGCCGTTTTAACGATTTCTTTCGAGGATCGGTTCTCGTATTTGAAAGTTCTATTATTTTTATGAGGTTTACAAATATAACTTTCTGTCATGTATGATAACTTTTTTAAAAAATTAGTTTTATAAAAGTATTATTTGTCGTAAACTCGCGAAATTTATTAATCGTTCCGTTATTAATTTTGAAAAATTACGATTCTTATCATTGTTCTAATCCTAAAATGTGTATTTATTATTTATTAAAATTATTAACCTTGCTGTTATAATTTTTATTAAAATATGTTTTTATAAAAATTTACTACGACTTCGTTTATTAACGTATAATCGTTTTTAAGAACCGTAACTTTTTCGTATTAATCCGTATAAAAGTTTCTTACTTTTTCGGAAATCGTCGTGAAATGTATTATTTAGTAAAAATATAAAATGGTTATGTTAATTTCGATTTTGGACAGCAAGATTGATTGAGTTTGTTAAGTCATTTTTACCTTTTTTTTACTTTTACCACGTTTGTATTTTCCCACAATATCATATATCATATATATTTTAATTTAATACATATATTAGTTTGTCCCGTTGTCCATCCAAGTCCTATGTGTCAAAGTTACCATGTTAACAAAGCCTAATATTTAAAACCATAAACTTTATTTATGTAACCTTAATTTACTAGTTTTTGTCAATAATCATTTTATAGTTAACCAAGAGTGTAGAAAATCATTTGTGTACCATTTTAACATGATGTCTCAAATATTAGGTTTTAAATAAAGTGTGCATTATTGATGACAACAAATAAACACTTCTCTTTACATGTTAATGATCCTCAATGGTGATTTAAGCTAAAATAGAATAATTCATTTTTGCATATAAAATGAAAGTTTGTAAGACTTTAATGAGTTTCAAATAGACCTTATGAGGTAAGATGATGATGTACAAGTACTAAACCCTTGTTTAGCCACAAAAACCAAGCTTGCACTTAAGAAACCCTAGCTTTCTTTAACTTGAGAAATACTTGGAAATGGTGATTCAATGCTTGCAAATGCCTTAGTATATCTTAGAATAGGTGTATATAGAAGTGTATGGATTGTAGAAAATTTGTATGGGTTTGTTGTTGAAGGTTGTTTGAGCCGTAGCATATATGGAAGAAAAAGGGAGGTTTTGGTTTGATTTCTTTAAGTGTTGGTGATGTATAAGTCTCTTTAGGCAATGTATAAGAAAATATTAATACTTGTATAGTTAGTCAAGGAGACATAGTATGGCTCAAGGTATGGCCATGGTATGGCTCTTGGTCAAAGTAAGGTAGGCATGGTCTTGCCATAATGAGGTATGGTGTGATTTGACCAAAGGTGTAAGACTTATCTCATTTTTCATGAAACACTTGTATAACTTTGCTCTCCTTTGCTAGTAAATTTGGCATAATGGTTATACTATGTTATATTGAGTAAATTTTATGTATTGGTATAAACGTGGGTATTTTGTTGAAGCATAGAAAAAGTTTTGTGGTTCAGGAGTGCCTAAACGCCAATTTATCGCGAAACGTATACCACTTTAAGTATCCTATAAAAATAAAATGAACAACGTAATAATTATCCTCAAATAATTATATAACCTTGCTTGATGTAAACATTTAATGTTTGATGACCGTTTAAATTGAACGCTATTGTGTTAACGCGATTTAAACTTAATTCACGAATTTACAAGTAAATGAGTACAATGCTAAAAATAAATAGTATATTTATCGACGTCGTCAATGACTTGAAAACACAGGGTGTTATATATTTAGTTTTGAATTGTAACTGTTCCTAATAGATAGGCAGATATATTTGTAAAGGGCTCCTTGTATTCTATAAAAAGGGATCCCTAGAGTAGTGATAGATAGAACTTTAAGAGATACATTTTAGAGAAAATTTGTAATAGCTTCAAGGTCTTGTAATCCCAGTACTTAAAGAGTACTCGTATTATTTATAATATTGAAGCAGTGAGTTTTGTGTTTATTGTTTGTGTGTGATCATTACTGTTTCATTCATAAATTTCTCTAGAGTATCAAAGTGTAGATTCCGCATACACTTTGATATATATACAAAGTCTCAATCTTTGTTATTTTGGATTCTTCCAAGGTAACAAACTCTTTATATCATTAAAGAATTCGATCAAGGCGTGAGGTTATCAAAATTTTGAATGTTAGTAAGATTTTCAAATATCTGATTGCAAGTATTGGAATGCTTAACCCCTGAAGTATCGATTAAGGGGAGGTTAGTTGTGTTGATATGTAGCAGATTTTACAAAAATAATGCTTGAAATGGAATGAAACAGCAGCTAATGATGGAATTCAAGTTAGTGTTGTTGGCCTAACTTACTAATGGTAAGTATAATTAGTTCTGTTGTTATAATTAATACTGTAAGCATTGAGTGAAAGCAAAAACAGATAGAGAGAAAAAATGAGCTTAAAAGAATTGAGAGAAATCAAAAACAAACAGAGAGAATTGTAAGCAAAAAGAAATAAGAGATGTAGTGAGTTCAAAAATAGAAAGAGAGATCTGTGAAACAAAAACAGACAGAGTGATTCAGTGAGAAAAAGAACTAAGAGATAAAGTGAGAATAAAAACAAAAAAAGAGCTTGTGAGAATCAACATTGATGATGGAAATGCTTTTTGGAACGACATTAAGTTTAAAACTAGTAACTCAAAAGTTAATGTTACTGGGCATTACTTAGTACTGCTGGGCGAAAGTTAGTACTGCTAGGCAAAAGTTAGTACTGCTAGGCAAAAGTTAGTGCTGCCAGGCTACTTACTATTGCTAGGTTACCGTTGGAGTTACAACTTCTAAGGGTATTCTTTGATTATAAAATGAAACTTGTGTATAGATTTTCTTTAATACCTATTTAAGCGCATACGATCACATCACATTCATTATTAATCTTCTAATACTCTCTAAATTACAAACCCAAACTCGATTTCATCACCGACTTCAACAATTATCATTCATGGAGGCTTTAAAATTTGTTGATTCTCACAACATGGTCGCTTACTTGGAAAAATCCACAGAGCATGCTGATTTTGATAAGATAGTAGACTTTCTGAATGCTATCCCTATCATATATGCCTTAACTGTAAGTCCTACTATCTATGTGTCTTATATTGAGCAATTTTGGTCTATTGCAAAGATCAAAATAGTTAATAATGAAAGAAAAATACGTGCCAAAGTTGTTGGCAAGACTATAGTAATAACATAATCATCTGTGAGGAGAGATCTTCAATTTAATGATAAGGATGGTATTGCTTGTCTTACAAATACTGAAATTTTTAAAAACCTTCAATTGATGGGATATGAGAATCTTATTGATAGACTTACTTTTTATAAATCTTATTTTTCCCATCAATGGAAGTATTTTATACATACCATCTTGCAATGTTTAAGTTTAAAATCAACTGCTTGGAATAAATTTGGTATAAATAATTCATCTGCAGTTATCTGTTTAGCTAAGAATCAAAAATTTAATTTTTCTAAATTGATTTTTGATGGTATGTTAAGAAACTTGGATCCTAATTATAAAAAGTTTTTAATGTATCCAAGGTTTTTACAACTGTTTTTGAACAATCAAATTGAGCATCTTATACCTATTTTTAATGATGAATATGACACACCTTCTCATACTAAAAAGGTTTTTGCAAACATGAAAAGGAAATGAAAAGATTTTTCAGGGGTAGTTACACCATTTTTTGCTACTATGTTGATACAACCATAAGCAGTGGAGGGTGAATGTTAAGGATAACCCACTGAACTCTAACATACACCTACTACTGCTTCAGGTTGACTTGGGTTGACTTTTCTACACTTGGGCTTGGACTTGACTTTGTCTTTTCCACGCTTTTCCATTCCGTGTCCGGTTTTGTCGTTTTGGCTTCATTTTTCGTCCTTTTCTTAGATATCCGTTCCTGCACAACACAATTAGCAAAACAAGCATATTTTTGGCATTTTAAGTCCGTTTTTGGTTATTTTAGCTCGTTTTTAAAGGAAAAAGGTATGTGTAATTAAACACATACCAATAATGCAACACATGCAGAATCCAAAAACCAGATTACATTTACACTAACGATCTTTCTTGCAATAATAATATATATTGCAATTTCTGCCCGATTAGATGTTCAACCCGAAAAGCATCCCTAAATTCGACATGCTATACGTTCGTTCCCGTGTGAGGTAGTCCCAGAATGGGGAGGTCGTTTCCCTAATAGACGAATCATAAACATTCGCTGCGTCACATAATGTAATTAACAACTACATCTATGCAATTGACAGTTCATGATAATGGGCTTCACTTGGGTTATCGATTGGCAAACATGTAAATCAATATAAATATCCACTTGCGTCCAATTTATTAAAACAAGCATGTTTCCACCCATAATTATTAAATTTTTGAAATCGTAAAAATGTGGGGCTATGAACCCTCACCTTGAGTTCTGATAATCCAAAATATGCAGATAAAGCGTCACGTAAAAAAAGATCGGAATGCAACCCCTAAATTATCATAGTCGTTAAAGAACGAGTTACTTGAATCTAATCTTATAGTTGTTACATCGTACTATCGTTCGGGCTATCATAATTTAAGAGGTCATGACATGACGTTCGAGGAGTTAGGACACTTTAAATCGTAAATCCAACAACTCGTCGATACGCCATCCGAAGAGGCCTCATTATGAAAACTCCCTAGTAATATAGTACTTTGATAACCACTTTAAATACTATATAGTTCAATCAACCAAATAACTACATCGGTTTTGGTAAAATTACGTTTAATAAGTAAAAACGTTTATAATTATCGTTTTAGTAAAACTAGCATAACTTTTGCGTTTTAAGCCCGATTTTAACGTTTCTTATGCCCATCTTTTCGTATTAGGACGAGTTATCATAATTTGACATTTTCAATATTTTGACCCTCTGGTGAACAGTAACTTATAATGTTCCACATCAGACGTGGAGTTTATAAAAATCGTATTTGGTTGTCGTAAAACACGTAAATGTCGTATTTTATTCGTTATAGCTCCGTTTTTAACGATTTCTTTCGAGGACGTTCTCGTTATTGAAAGTCTATATTTTGTGAGGTTTTAATAGTATATTAACTTTCTGATCATTGAATAGTAACTTTATATAAAAAATGTTTTATAAGGTATTAATTCTCGTAAACTCGCGGAAATTCTCATAAACTCATTCGTTATTAATTGAACAAATTAAGATTCTTATTCATTTGGGAATCTAAACAATATGTTATTATTTGTCAAAATATTAACTAGCTGTTTGATATAAATTTTATAAAAATTATTTTATAAACTCCGTTTAATTAACGTATAACTCGTTTTTAACGTAACTTTTTCGTTATTAATCCGTTTAACAAGTTTCTTACCTTTTCGGAATCGTCGTGATTTGTATTATCTTATAAAAACATAAAATCCCCTGTTTGGAATTCGAAAACCTACTGTCCCAAAATGATCTTTTATATAATTTATTTATATAATATGTTTTATATACTTTTCAACCTCACAATTTACCACAAGTCTTTTATAATTATATATATCATATGTTATACATATAATAATGTCCATAAGTTCATATTTGTCCAAGATCATCAAGATCACAAGTTATTAACTTTACATGAAATCATAAACTTTCTTAATTAACTTTTAATTACAAGTTTATATATGAACTTTTTATGCTTAAACCGAGATTGTACAAGACTTATATATCCTTTATTTCATGATATTACCAACATCATAATATGTGAGAAAGTGTACAAAATCATAATCACAAGTAAAATTATATTTTTCATGTTCAAAAGTATTCCTAATGGTGATTTCACTATATAGCACATTATATACATAAAAACTCATAAACTAAAAGCATAAAGGTTTAAAGTAGACCTTATGATGTATGATGATGATGAGAAACAAATGCTAAACCCGTGTTTAGCCTTAAAACCCAAGCTTGCACTTATGAAAACCCTTGTTTACTTAATAAAACCCTAGTCTTCTTTTTCTTGATTATTACTTGAAAATGCTTAGCCAATACTTGGAAATACCTTAGAATGTCTTATAATGGATGTGTATAGAAGGGTATAGGTTGAATAAAATTTTGTATGGATTTGTATATATGAGTGGGGTGAGCCGTGAGCTCAAAGAGAGAAAGAAAATGAGTTGTTAAGTGTAAAGAGTTTATGACATTTTACTTATGAATGCATGATATATATATATAGAAAGGTGATGAGATATCTTAGCTAAGTTTGACTAAGAATTCAAAGGGGGGGAGTCAAAGAAGACAAAGCATGGTGTGGTAATAAAGAGGTATGGCTAGGAAATAAAGAGGTAAGGTGTACATTTGACCAAAGGAAGATTTTCTTATTTTTCTTTGTATAACTTGCCATAAATTCGGCATATATGAGATGTATATGATATATTTGAGTAAACTTCGTGTATTGGGTATAAAAGTGGGTATTTGTTGAAGCGTAGAAAAGTTTTTGTGGTTCCGGGAGTGCCTAAACGCAATTTATCGCGAAACGTATACACTTTACGTATCCGATAAAAATAAAATGAACAAAGTTAATAATTATCCTCAAAATAATTATATAACCCTTGCTTGATGTAAACATTTAATTGTTTGATGCCCGTTTACAATGAACGCTAATTTTTAGCTTACGCGATTTAACCTATCGCTTATGATTTAAAGCAAATGCGTACAATACAAAAGATACATTGTGGATTTATCGATGTCGTCAATGACTTGAAAACACAGGGTGTTATAGCAGAAAGTTTGGGCTAAAAATTAGCGGGTTTAGCATGATGTAATCAGGGATTTTAGTGATTAGAATTGTAGAGGTCGTTATAATGATCATTTTGGTATAAATTAGAGCTTCTAACTCTTAAAAACGAGAAAGTTATGGCCGATTTTAATTAGGAAACCGTTCTGGCAAATTTCAGAAAATGACAGTTTTCATATCCGAATTTAGGTCAACTTTCGGATGTCATAACGCGGTCGTTTCAAAATATTTTCTTGGTTTTTAGGACCCTAAAGTTATCTAATTCGAGTCTACTTTCCAACGAACTAGGCCTCGTCGATTTTCATGGTGTAAAAGTTAGTCCCAAACATTTGTAACATACATTAAGTGCTAAAATGTTTTGGCATCCCAGAAATTCATATTGTAAAGAATGGTGTGTACAGCGGTGTCAAAACTTAATATTTTGGACGAAATTTTCTGGAATATTTACATGATGTTTGGTGACATCTGTATTTTTTAGATTTTATAAAATGGTTTAGGTGCCTGCTGTTGCCAAACTTTTGATAACTTTCTGCAGGCCTGTTTTAAACTAGTTATAGTGTGCTAGTATTTACGAAAGGTAAAACTTGCTTAGAATCTTTAGGGCAAACATAGTAGTAAGTCAATATACATAGGAACCTGGAGATGGAGTATAAGCAAGTGTTGAGATTATTTGGCAAGTCGTTAAGCGATAACTATTTGCTAGTAAAACGGCGCAATTTTCAGAAAATGGGAGAACCATGGATAATAAAAAGCGAAGTGTAGTCTCATGGATTCCTAATGTACGAATTTGACATGCATATAACGTAATTACAATGAGTTGCAATATTTTTTAAAAAAATAATTTTTATTAAAAAATATTAATAATATATTATTATTATTATTAATAGGCCGCGGTTGAGATTTGTCATCGCCGCTTTTCTTCGTTACTTTCATCTTGGTATCTCCATTTTGGTGAGTTTCTCACATCCCCTTCTTCGTACATGTTTTTAAATGTTTTGGGGTGAAAAGCATGATGTGTCGTTTTTATACTCATACTTTGAAGTAATGAATCTTATGAGCACATTTGAACTTGAACTTGTTTTGAACATATGGAACTTGATTTGAACTTGTTGAACTTTGGAAATGTGTTGAACTTGGAATCTTGAACTTAATATGTATGTTGTTGTATGCTTGGAACCCGCCACTACTTTTAACTCACTTTCCCCCTCAACGGGATTGAGACGTTAGTACTTATGGATAGCGCTATTAGGAGATTAGCCCCTCCTCACTCCCCGCACAAGGGTGCATAGTACTAAGTGTTTGTGCCACACTATACAACTGGAACTTGATTGGATGTTTGGAACGGTTAGGCTGAATACGTTTAAGTAGTGCCTCGCATGAACACTATAGCATACATACATGTTGAATTGATTTTTGTACTATGTTACTTAATGTAACGAGAACTGTTTTGAAAACTTGATTTGTTTTGGACTCTCAACTTGTTTGGAAATTGATTTCGATGTGGACAACTGTTTTTGATAATTTTCCATTGAGTTGGCAAACTTTTATCGGACATCAACTCTTTTATAAAACTATATTTGGTGTACATAAACTTGAGAACTCACCAACTATTTCGATAGTTGACCGTTTTTATCATGCTTTTCAGGTGACATTCCTAAGGTGGAAATTTAGTGTACTTGCTCTTGGACATGTTCAAGATGTCTACTTTCTTCCAAGTTATTGTCTTTTGGGTGATCCATGTTCGGAAGAAAAAATAACATTTGTTGACTTTTGTACTCTTTAAACTTGTATTTGGTATTGTTGTAATTCGGATAATTTTCTTTTATCTAAATCATGTATGGTGTTTTATCTATCAGCTTGTGTGATGTTTATTAATATGTTACACCTCGCGGTTCCGCCTTGGTGGGGTGTGATAGATTGGTATCAGACCCTAAGGTTATAGAGAACGCCGGTTTTATTTTCCAAAATAAAAATCCGAACCATAACCAAAATGATTTTCTTTTTCATGAAACGAGTCGACTAGTCCGAGTGGTTGCATCATCTGACCTAAATTAGACATAACTTGATCAACTA
The DNA here is from genome assembly GCA_026074375.1 of Tanacetum coccineum. Classification (NCBI taxonomy): domain Eukaryota; kingdom Viridiplantae; phylum Streptophyta; class Magnoliopsida; order Asterales; family Asteraceae; genus Tanacetum; species Tanacetum coccineum. The sequence goes on along the minus strand of BQNB010004924.1, from coordinate 69,370 downwards.
TGTCTAATTCAGGGAGTATCATGCAACACTGGGTATAGTCATTATTTTAAACAAGTTTAAAAACCAACTTTCCACTCTAGTCACTGAAAAGCATACTAGGAATCATGTGCACTGTTCAATGCATGCCTGCTTTTAGATGTCCACTATTTGATTTTAGTACATCATGCTTATGTTGATTAATCCATTTATGTTCTGAGTTTGCTTTCACACCGGTTACTGTCGTTATAGTGTCACACTGTCCCTAAGCACCTTGTTATTAAGGACACCATTACAGTACAATATGTCCCATAGATCGTCTTCGTGCGCTAATGATTTCGCGAGTAAGTCGCGACGTACACCTAAATACTTTTCGTACCTTTACCCTACATAACACCTTAAGGAGGACTCGTTGAAAGATTCTAAGTCAGAGCCCGAGGCGAGCAGCAGGTGAACTACGTATGCACGACATGTAGAAACGTTCGTTCTTCGCTATTAGAGCTGCGCCGACCTATATTTTGGTCACGTCTCCGTTTTATTTCGTCATGATATCAAGCCAACTGTTTTGGCTTCTAATATAAGCATTCTTTGCTTGTTCGTCAACATCGTGTTTAGTAATTCAAGATTTTGTTTTTGAGCGACCCCAAAGTTGAGTCAATTTTCAAAAACATTGGGCCTTTTACCAACTTCTACCTTGATTTCATGACAGTTCTTGTTTGATGAGTTGTGAAATTATGCTTCAAGTTGCTACATGGCTTAAGACCTTTAAAGAATTCACTCGAGGACGGGTGAGGCTTGGATGTTTGGATGTGGATACTCAAACGACGTGGATGCAACGCGACTATAGAGAGACTAGGGCTGAATGCAGAAATGCGCGATGTTTTGTCCTTACCCTACCATGCGGATTGCAAACGACTATTTCTCATCCACTATGTGGACTGACATCGTTTCTATCGTGGAAACCTGTTACTTAAACGTTTCGTTCTTGAAGATGTTCGATGAGACGGATTACGTCATTAGTTGCCTTAGGAGCAACTCGCTTATGAGTATTACCACTCTAGTTGTTTGGTTGTATGACCATCGCATGGAAGACCCCCCCTCATTTTGAGATAAAAGGATTGATACGAGAACGAGCACCTTATATTTGATATTGGTTAATTGTGTAACCATGATAACGATTTTCGTCCTGGCGTTTGTGTTTCGGAGATGGTACTTATTTAGACGAGTCGAAGTCCTTTGGTAACAAAGCATGTATAGGTGAGATACCTTTTGTACACTTCTTTTTAAAACGTGATGCACTAGCATTTTTCAAGGTTACATCATTTTGGCGTCAAAACTTATGTATTATAAGGTCCATGTAAACATCAAATTTTATTAAATATATTTATTCAACCCGCGCTCGGAAAAATATTTTTAATTATCAAAAAAAAATTCTTTTGTATCGGTATCATCGTGTTCGATTACTTTGACTTTAAATTTTTGGAAAAACTTTATTATGACTTCAAATTTTAGAAATCCTTATTATGACAAAAAAAATTGAAAATAAAATAAATGAATAAATAAATACAATTTCTTTATTATGCGTTACTTGAAATATATTTTTAGTCAAAACCTTTTTATCACGATTTACGTTGAAAACCCAACTTTGTTGGAGGTTACTACGAAATACAAACTTTTGAAGACGTATCTTTTTGGATAACAATTACATATATGAGAACGTTCATCTCTTTTCTCTATATAAACTCTCGTCGCATCTCTGTTTGAATGAATGTTATTTTGTTACATAAAGCTGCATCATATATATGTACGCTACTCGAATTATACTTTGGTCAATGTAATAACTCAAATAAAGGTGTGGACAAAATTTGTTTAAAACCATACCTCCGAGAAGAAACACGCGCAACTCAGGAACGCATCGTGGAAACCAATCAAGGTACATTCGTACCAAGCGAACCTAGAGTAGATACGAATTTTGTTTACTGGAAATTTAAGCCGTTAATCGATTTGACTCATGAGAAGTTAAAAGAGGTATGCTCTACTAAAATGCTAATGAACCTAAGTTGAAGCAAGAGAGATAAGGACAACTAAGTATGCAACATGCAAGGTTGTAGTTACAAGACATTCAAGTCTTGTGGTGCTAAGGAAATCTTTGGAACTGAAAGAGCAGTTGGCCTACTATCATAGTTGGAAGAAATAGAGTGTGTGCTCTACATTAGTAAGTGTCCCGCAGAAAGCCAACTCGAATTCGCGACTTGTATGCTGCAAAGTCGCGCTTTAACTTGGTGGAACACACTAGTTTAGACAAAAGGTCAGGAAATTGTTATAGCCCAACCTTGGGAAGACCTAAAGAAGTTGTTGATGGAAAAATATTGCCCATGTAATGCAATTAAGGAATTGAAGGAAGAGTTCTGGAATCATGTTATGATTAGAGCCGATGTTGACAAGTACATAACCCGATTCCATGAGTTAGCTAGACTAGTGTTGCACACGATAACTCCGGAAAAGCAAGCGTATTGATCACTACATTCGGGGTTTAGCTCCTGTAATTAGAAGAACAATGGAAACCAGCCCGTGTTAGAAGTTTTTCCATTGCTGCTAAGGAAGCCCAACAAGATCTAAACGTCATGACAAGTACTTTTCTTTCATCGATCATTTTCTACCGTAATATTCGATTCTGATGCCTATTTTAGCTTTATTTCTACCGACTTCTTTCCCTTGATTAACTCGAAACCTAGTGCTATAAACCCGATTGCGAAATTTAAATTGCTAACGATCTAAAGTTAGAAACCAACAAGATTGTCCGCGGATGTGGGCTAGAACTAGAATGTCATACGTTCATCATCGACTCGATTCCTTTTGGACATGGTAGTTTCGACGTGATCGTAGGAATGGATTGGTTGTCAAGGCCTAGAGCTAAGATAGTTTGTTATGATAAAATAGTCCAAATTCTGTTATTCAACGAAGAGAATTTAGAAGTTCATGGAGAACGTCCAGAAGGGAATCTGAAACAGTTAAAGATCATGAAAGTGAACAAACTAAAACTCAAAGATATCCCTGTCGTACGTAACTTCCCTGGCGTGTTTCGGAAGATTTATCAGGGTTACCGCCATCTCGCGAAGTAGAATTTCCCATAGATCTTGTCCCTGAAGCCATGCCTATTGCAAAATCACCTTATCATTTGGCACCTACGGAAATGCAAGAACTGTCCAACCAACTTAAAGAGCTCCAAGAAAAAAAAAGGTTTCATACGACCTAGCTCTTCACCTTAGGGAGCCTCAGTCTTGTTTGTTAAGAAAAAAAGGATGGTTCGTTCCATATGTGTATAGACTATCGAGAGCTGAACAAACTAACTATCAAGATCCGCTACCCTCTTCCTAGGATCGATGACCTGTTCGATCAACTGCAAGGGTCACGGTATTTTTCGAAAATAGACCTTTGATCTGGCTATCATCAGTTGAGAGTAGGCGAAGAAGATATTCCCAAAACTGCATTCAGGACAAGGTACGACATTTTGAGTTCACGGTCATGCCTTTCGGTTTGACTAATGCTTATATGGTATTCATGGATAATTTTTAGCTTACGCGATTTTTACTTAATACATGAAATTACAAACAAATGCGTACGACACTAAAAATAAATAGTAGATTTATCGACGTCGTCAATGACTTGAAAACACAGGGTGTTATAGGTAGTCTGCTCCAGCCTTCGATCATAAAAACTAAAACGCACTTATTAAGTCTAGAGCCAAATGAGATCAAATCATAAATCTCACATAGGATACAAAAGTATATTTTTATTAAACATCGAAGATACAAAAAGTACAAGAGTCGCTTATATGTCTATGTGATATTGCACGTCTTAGTGACATTGCCGAAACATTCAAGAGTGATACTTAAATTAAGTATTTCACAATGATTGAATGGAAATCCTACCAGTGCTAACATCAAGCCAATGCTGAACGTAGGTTACTAATTTGAAAATGATTGCTTAATGATTCAATTAGTATTAACTTGTAATCTAAGTGATCTAATAGTTATCGTGTTTTTTCAGAATTTGTTTTTGAAAAACACAAACAATATTTCCTTAATTCATTCAAGAGAAGTGTTGGATTACCAAGGTTACTTATGATGTCACAATATTAATGAGGGGAGATTGTTGGAATTGAAGTCAGTAGTTGACTCTCATGCTTAGACTGCACTCCACATATGACTTCACTATCAAATATTCAGGTGTAACAAGGTTATGATTATGTTTGATGGTCATCAAATATAATCAGGGGGAAGAGAAGTGTTCTAGCTGAATATTTTGATAGAGCGCAACAATTAGGGGGAAGAAATGAGTACATCCAGGACTTAATTGACTTTGGTGTATACAACATAGTGCAACAACTAGGGGGAAGAAATGTGTACATCTGGGACTTAATTGACCTTGGTGTATACATCATCCGGGACTTTATTGATCTGAAGGTTATAGTTTCTATCTTCTATGAGTTGTCTGTGTGAAGTATGGGTTACGAATGGTTGTATGTTTGGGGGGAAGCAGTTGAACTGCTTGTAGTCATGCGGTACGAACTGGGGGGAAGTCAACCGGGGAGATACATTTATGAACAACAACATCAACAACATCTCTACCTTTCAGAAGCATGAACACCGTCATATTCATTCCTTCATATCTCATACTCAAAGTTCAAAGATACACTTCCGCAACTCTGATAAATCAAAGAACTTCCTCAAATCATCAAGTTGTTGATCAAGACAAAAGTTCTACATGAGGAAGATTGTAAGCTATCAAGAAAGTATGAGTATGTTGGTTAGAAGCTTTAAAAGACAAATCAAGATGGATTCACGGTAAAGAATGATGATATGAAAAGATCTCAAAGGCAAAGACAAAAAGGAAAATGGAAAGATCAAGATCAAGATCACTAGAGCATGATTGGAACAAGACCACTATTACACATCAAGACTCAAGACAAACGAGCATTAAAGATTAAAGGTCACAAGAGAGATCTCAATGATCATCCTTTAGGGGGAGATTGTTACGAATAAGAAAATGATGATCATTAATGCAATCAAAGAGAGATCTCAATGATCGTCCCTTGGGGGAAGATTGTTAGGAATGATAAACATGACGATCTTATTGAGATAAAAGTCTTGTAATAAATAGAGAAATAATATTGTGTAATAGGTTAGGTGATAGGACCGAGATACGTAGGACCGTTCGAGATTGTCAAACGAGTCGGTCCTGTTGCTTATCGTTTTCATTACCACAAGAACTTGTAGGCATCCATGACACGTTTCACGTGTCGAACCTGAAGAAATGCCTAGCCGACGTAAACTTGCACGTACCGCTAGAAGAAGTCAAGATCGACGACAAACTACATTTTGTTGAAGAACCTATGAAAATCATGGACTGTGAGGTCAAGAATTCGCAACTGTTCGTGAGCGCTACGGCTTAGGACGAGCAACTGAAATTTTGAGACGAAATTCACTTTAACAGGGGAAAACTGTAACATCCGTCAATTTTGAGGTCAGTAACCGAAAGCAAACGTATGATAATTGACTCTCTTGATTATTTATGGAGTCACTTTTATGTGGTCGTATCACTCTTAGCTTTTAACGCTTGTCTATGTGCAACCCGTGTTTCACGTCGCTATTTATCCCGAGCTTTAAATTCTATTTTCTAATTTTATAGAATTTTTTTTATTTTAGTCGAATTAGTAAAAATCGTCGTTTTAATTATTCGAGAATCATGCGTTATATATTTATCCGTTTTAGCGATCGAGAAATCAACAACTCCATATTTTTTAGCTTTGAAAGCTTATTTATTTCAATTTTTGTATTTTTTGACTTTTACCCGCGTTTGGCCGAAACCGCGTTAAAATCGTGTTTTTATAATTATTAACAATTTAAATGAAAGCTTAGGCCCAAAATTTGGTGTAATACAAAGTAAAAAAAATTGTATCCTTAGCCCAAACCCCCCCCCCCTTTTGGCAGGTTGCAAGCCCAAACAAACATCCCTTATGATTTTTTTTACATTCGATACATCCTAGATAACTTCCATATATATATATGATATTCCCCTCTTTTATAAAAACCCATCACACACACAAAACCAACGACTCTTTTTTTTCTCTTCTCCCCCTTCTGTTTGTTCGACGAGCAGCCGCAAACCACCACCACCATCAACAAAACTCCACCAAGTAGCTTCCATTCAACCTTAAACCCATCCTAAACTAAACCTCATTAACCCTTAACAACAAATAACCACCATGCATGATTGATTTTTCAAAGTTCTTGATTTCTTGATTTTGATTTTTAAGGGGTTTCGTTCAATTGGGCATAATCGGTGTTGCAAGGGTTTATAATCAAGTATTTAAACAAAGATTGGAGTACAAAATCAAGATT
>BQNB010004924.1:0-59857 GCA_026074375.1 Tanacetum coccineum | reverse complement strand
GGGGTACGAGCTCCCATACTTCAAGGCGTTCGAACTCATTAAGCTCTTCTTGCATTGCTTCGATCCAGCAGCATTGAGTTAAAGCATCTTTATACATCTTGGGTTCAACAGCAGTGAGGAAAGCATCGTAGTAACAGAAAAGAGCTTGCTCATGTAATTGTAGCCTTGTGGAAACTGGTCTAACGAGTTCACCGATTATGTTTTCAAGTGGATGATCCTTAGTCCATTTGCTATTATGTTCAGAAATTTGGTAATCAGGATGCATAATTGTGTGAATAGAATCTGTTGGAAACACAAAAAGTGTCGGTCACTTCCAAGTTGTAATAGGTATTAGCTCGTAGATTGTGTCATGTTAAGAATAGAAGCTAATCCGGCCCAAAGCCCATGGGAAGCCCATCATAGCCCATGGGTCGGCCATCATGTAACTATATAAGCCCTCTCCTAGCCTTGGAGAGGGGTTGCTTATTTTTTATTTTCGTATAGAGTCATAAAATATTTTTTATTTTCGTTGGCTTATTTATGAGCTAATCATCATTAGGCTTATTTATGAGCTAATCATCATTAGGTTTTTTTCAGTTTGGGCTTCCTGTTCATTAAAATAATTTGAGCTTATTTATAGTATCTTCAAACATTGGTCAAAATAATGGTGCGTTTTGGTTTAATCACTAGTTTATTGCGTTTTTGTTTGAACCAATAAGGGTGCGTTTTGGTTTGACAAGTAAAAGTAGCCACATATATTATTTTTTTTGCAATCAAGCCTACTGTATCTGTTTCCTTCTTTTATGCGTTTTTTTATATAAACAAGTTAATAACTTTCTTGTAGCTTATTTATTAGACTACTGTTCGTGGCCTCTTTGTTGTTTCAAACAGTTTTTTGAAGTTATCGTGGCTTATTTCGAGCTAATTTATAAGTGCTTATTTCTGGTTTAGTTATCTTATTGTGGTCCCGGTTTGAGGTTTGAAACTGTTACAAACTCGCCTGATACAAGAGTCGAAGTAACATGCACTCAAGGTGTTTGATATTTTGCTTCATCAACCGATCTAGTCACTATCCTTCTTCAACCGATCTAGTTCATCCAACAAGAGCCGAACTAGTAATTTTCAATAACAACCGAACGAGTTCAAGACTTCTACAACCGAACTAGCATTCACCGAACGAGTCAAGACCCAAACTAGTCAAAACCATCATCAACTGAACTAGTCAAAACCATTGTGAACCGAACTAGTCATAACCCTTGTGTGAACCGATCTAGTGAAACCCCATGAGAACCGATCTAGCAAATTTTCAAGTTGAACCGATTGAGCAAATTTTCAAGTCGAACCGAACTAGTCATACACCTAAAGGACCCGAACTAGCAAAGATAAAAGGAACCGAACTAGCAAAGATAGAAGGAATCGAACTAGTCATTTCCAAAAACAAAATCATACACGTTTAAGTTTTTTTTCGGTTTTACGATTTCGTGTGAAGTTCAACGACGGGACTTAAGACTTATACCATCGTAATCGTGACGTCTTTTCGATCATCATGGTATATTTGGTTTTTATTGACGATAACCGTACCGCTTCGCAAGACAAGATTTACAATCGTTACCATTTTTACTTATGTCTCAACGAAGAAAATGAAATAGAAATTCATAACACGTGCATGTTTTAATTTTTTTAACATTATTTAAATTTTGATCCTTTTTACTTATGTCTCAACGAAGAAGAATTTCAAGAGACTGAATCCATAGATGCGTTTACAGTACTCATGAAACAGTTTCAGACATTCATCAATTTTCGATACTGTTTCGATGATTTTGATGGTGCAATGATACGCAAGTCCTTTCTAGAATACACTTGAACCGAGATTCAACAATTTCGTGATACACTGATCCAACACATGGAATCCGTTAAGAAGTTTATTGATGAAAGAGCACAGCATAAATGAGAAAATAACAGAAGGGTGAATGATAGAGTGATGCAATCAAAAGAGGGAAAGGTAGATTCGAGCAAAGCATTAGATGCTGGTTTGGTTGTTACAGAAAGCAATAAGACAGAATCAGAAAGGCATGTTTCAAGCAGCAGATCTGGGAAAGATACACATGCTGAGGATGCAGATATCAACTCCGTGAATGACAAACAGCCATTAGCTGAGGTACAATTGACTGTTCAACATGATACTCTTGCTAATGAACAACAACATTATGTGCAATCTGAACCCATTTATGACACATATCTATTGGAAAAGGTTGATAGAAATACCATTCCTGATTCAATAAATATGTGTCATAGGGGAGGAGAGATTGAACAGAATGCTGAAAAATGTTAAGTTTCATGTCCTTTACTTGATCTATCATTTGATAACATGACAACTAAATTTTCAAACCAATCTCTCGAGTCTGAAAATATTTTTCTCAAAAAGACCGTTGCCCAACTTCAAAAAGACTTTTCAAGAATGGAAACACATTGTGTTAACATGGAACTTAAATATCAAAATCAAGCTTTAAAAGACGGGCAACATGGTCAAATTTTGAATGAAACAAGTAATAAAGCCAAGATTAACAAGGAAATTGAGGTACTTGAAAAGATCAATATCGAATTGGAACATAGTGTGGCTAAATTACTTGCAGATAATGAGAAGTTGCATAAGGAAAATGAGCATTTAAAACAGACTTACAAAGATCTTTACGATTCTATCAAAAAGACACGAGTTCAGACAAAAGACCATAATGACTCACTGATTGCTCAAATAAATAGTAAGACTGTTGAAAATGCTGATTTAAAGGCTCAGATTCAGGAAAAGGTTTTTGCGAATGTAGCATTGAAAAACGAATTAAGAAAGTTAAAAGGAAATAGCGTGGATACTAAGTTTGCAAAACCATCAATCTTGGGGAAACCGGTTTTACAACCACCTAGAAACCAATCAGTTGTTAGACAACCGAATGCGTTTAAATCTGAACGACCTAATTTTTCAAAACCACGGTTTGCCTCCCAAGTTGATGTGAATAACGTTTTGTCAAAACCAGTCACTCCTCTTTATTTGCCTAAAGTTAGAGAATCTGTGTTTGTAAAACCTCATCATGTGATTGCATCTGGCTCATCTAGGAATAGTTCTAAAGAATTGTATGGGTCAAATGACATGGCTCATAATTACTATCTAGAGGAGGCTAAGAAAAAGACACAAGACAAAAATATGAATCTTAAACCTAGTGTGATGCATACTACTAGCTTACAAAACACTACTAATGGTAGCAAACCAAAACCTAGGAGCAATAATCAAACATCTAGGAGTTTGCCTGTATCTAAGAGTAGTTATGGAATGTCTAATGGTGTGCCACTAGTAGATCACTCTAGGAATTCTAGTTCCTTTTCGGACTCCAAACACTTTGTTTGTTCGACTTGTCAAAAATGTGTCTTTAATGCAAATCACGATGCCTGTATAACAAAATTCCTGAAAGAGGTGAATTCTCGCGTTAAGGTTCAATCCCATAAGACTAGAAATAGTAACAAACACGTAGAACCAAAGATTCATACTCAGAAACCTGGTAAGCAGATTGTTACATGACATAGGTTTTCTCCCAATAAGTCTTCCGTTGTGCATGAGAAAACAAACACTCCTAGATCTTGTCTTAGGTGGATACCGACGGGTAGAATTTTTAACACTGTTGGTCTTAGGTGGGTTCCAACTGGAAAGAAATTCACCTCTAGCACAACCAAGGTTGACAGTGAACCTCTAAATGGTTCAAATGAAGATATCGCTTACCCATATGAATGCGAACAAACTCTTGATGTCAGTGCAGGTACTCCCTTCAATCCTAAAAAGGAAAGACTTAGAGTTTGGTTGCTGAAAAAGTTGATGTCTAAGAATCAAGTGCCTTAGGGGATTCACAAGCAGAAACAGTCTCCAAACAGTTCTCAATGTGTCAAAGAACAACAAAAATGTACACATTTTGATTATCCATGCTTTGAACTTCTCCATAGAGTCTACATTTCACAGGGATCATCTTCAAATGTACACAAATGACTAAAAGAACTGCAATGGCGTCTGTAGACAACACTTCAGGCCCCGTTCCTTAAAGAAAAGAAAGGTGTACGCTTCAGTGCGCTTTATCTTCAAGAGAAGAGAAATCTTCTTGTTTTTGACCATTCTCATCAACAATGACATATTCTCACATGCTCGGATATTATACAAGTGGATCAACGTACATTAACTTGTATTTTAGCTCACTTGGTTAATCAAAAATGGTAATCACATGCAATTTTTGAAGGGGGGAATAGTAAAAAAATATGGTCAAAAGTTGATTGATTCTTCAAATGGTCTAAATGGCTTCTGAACACAGCAGTTCAGGACCCGCACTTCATGAAATGACTCCTGCAACAATCAGTTCAGGACTCGTGCCAAACCCTCCTTCTTCAACACTGTTTGTACCACCTTCAAGAACTGATTGGGATATTTTGTTTCAACCAATGTTTGATGAATTACTCACTCCTCCACCAAGTGTTGATCTCCCAGCCCCTGAAGTCATTGCTCCAATTAATGAAGTAGTTGCTCCAGTTCCCGCTGTATCAACCGGTTCACCTTCCTCAACAACTGTTGACCAAGATGCACCATCACCTTTTAACTCTCAAACAACACCCGAAACTCAACCTCCTATCATTCATAACGATGTTGAAGAAGACAATCATGATATTGAAGTTGCACACACGTATAACGATCCGTTCTTTGGTGTTCCAATTCCAGAAGTCCCTTCTGATCAATCTTCATCAACGGATAACATTCATACAATTATGCAACCCGATCACCAAATTTCTAAACACAATAGCAAATGGACTAAGGATCATCCACTTGAGAATATAATCGGTGAACTCGATAGACCAGTTTCCACAAGGCTGCAATTACATGAGCAAGCTCTTTTCTGTTACTACGATGCTTTCCTCACTACTGTTGAACCTAAGACGTATAAAGATGCTTTAAAATAATCATGCTGGATCGAATCAATTCAAGAAGATCTCAATGAGTTCGAACGCCTTGGTGTATGGGAGCTCGTACCCTGACCTGATAAAGTTATGGTTATTACTTTGAAGTGGATCTACAAAGTAAAGCTAGACGAACTGGGAGGTATTCTAAAGAACAAAGCTCGGTTAGTGGCTCGTGGTTACTGTCAAGAAGAGGGAATTGACTTTGAAGAGTCTTTTGCTCCTGTTGCAAGATTAGAGGCTATAAAGATTTTTCTCGCGTTTGTCACTCACATGAACATGGTCGTCTACCAAATGGATGTGAAGACTGCATTTCTGAATGGTAATCTGCGAGAAGAGGTTTATGATAGCCAGCCGGACGGGTTTGTAGATCTAGATAACCCCAATCACGTGTACAAGCTAAAGAAAGCTCTTTATGGGTTGAAACAAGCTCCACACGCGTGGTATGATATGTTGTCCTCATTCCTGATATCCCAAGACTTCTCTAAAGACTCAGTGGGTCCTACTTTGTTCATCCGTAGGGAAGGCAAGGAATTACTTCTGGTACAAATGTATGTCGATGATATTGTCTTTGTTGCATCTACACCTGAACTTTGTGACCAATTTGCTAAAATCATGTGTTTAAAATTTAAGATGTCAATGATGGGCAAAATATCATTTTTCTTAGGATTACAGATTTCTCAAAGTCCTAGAGGCATCTTTATTAACCAGTCAAAATATGCCCTTGAATCTTTAAAGAAATACGAATTTGACACTTGTGACCCAGTGGATACTCCCATGGTGGAGAAATCCAAACTGGATGAGGATAAAGAAGGGAAAGCCGTTGATCCGTCACATTATCGTGATATGATAGGCACCCTCCTTTATCTCACAGCCAGTAGACCTGACCTATAATTTGTTATATGCGTGTGTGCCCGGTATCAGGCTCGGCCTACCGAAAAGCACTTACATGTGGTCAAAAGGATCTTTCGGTATCTAAGAGGAACCGTATATCGGGGACTATGGTATTGGTATTTGCTATTTTATACATACTTTTTACCTTTAAAAACGAGCCCAAATAACCAAAAACGTGTGGAAAATACAATGTATAATCTTTGTTTTTTTGTGTTTGGTATGTGCAGGTACTTGATATAATAAAAAGTAAAAAACCTGGAACAAGCCGAGCACGGGATATGGAAAGAGCCACTGATTACGAGTGTAACGTTGAACTTCAACTTTTATGGCCGGAACCGACCCATAATTAGTTTATTTTTATACAAGTGCAAGCCTAACTACTAATAAACGCAGCCCAGTTGGATTTTATACCCAACATATCTTGGCCCATCTACATCCCTATCCAACAAAACTAGCCCAGCAACCCTTGGCCCAGTTGGAGCTTATTAGGCCCAGAAATGGAGATGCAAATTTGATGCCCAGTTATGAAGTTGATACCAAGCCCAAAATCTATTTTTTTGCTACTGTGTGGGTAGGACGCAAGATAGATAAGAAAAGGAAGGATAGCAGCAGCCGAAGATCTTATCTCTACATCTTATCTTCATATTCATTTTTTTTAACTTTTGTCTTTTCTTTTTCATTTATTGTTTTTGATAGATTAAGGAGTAATGTACAGTATTTGTATGATAGATTATATTATTTTTCCTTATCGCCTCTTCATTCCGAGATTTTGTAATATTTAAATTTAATAATGTTCCGATCGATTTGTGAAATTAAGATTTCGAATTAATTTTGTTTAATGGTTCAACGTATAATAATTCCAGGTAGTTTGGATTTGGTTCGAGTCTTTATTCGGTTAGTAGCTTATTTTCGTTTAGTTGTGGCCTTTTGGTTCGGAATCTCTCATTTCCTAAAATACAGGTTCATTTGGTTGTCTTAGTGGTAATCTTTTTTTTTTTTTTTTTTTTTTTGTAGCTTAATAGGACCCGGTTCATTTTGGTTCAAATTGAGTTAGCTTTCTAAGTTTAGATTAATCGGGATAAGCTTGGATTTGCTAATTGCTAGACTAGTTTTGGTTAGATTATTTCTCTTGATTTAAAAAGCATTGGTACTTTTGAGTTGATTTTCATTTTGGTGCAATAATAGCTTACTGTTGGTTTATGATTACTGGTTTAAACTTTTGTTGTCTTATTGTTAATGGATCGGCTTAATCGGTTCTAATGTTTATTTAGCTTATTTCATTTGCTAGATGGAATCAATTCTATATATAAAGTCTTATAACAGTTTTAGCATTTGTCTATTAGGCCCAAATAGTTAGAAGTCCATCATCTAGATATTAATTAGTATAAGAGTAGTTTTTATATTAAACTTGTAGTAGAATGGTAACGAGGATAGTTTAGAAATTTTAAGATATCATTTGGCTTATTAGCATTCGTCCTAACTTTTCTTGTTTTGAGATGGTGAATTCGGTTCAACTCATGAGGCGCGGAGCTTACGCGTTGTATAAGCTAGCTTGTTGTCTAAGTTTATAGCTTAGTTATATTTTACTAGCTTATTAGAGAATAAAGTTTAAAAACTTTATAATCTATTAAGTAAATAAAGTTTAATTAAGAAATAAACTTAGCATTAAGTCTAGTTTATATAATCGGGTGGTTTTATTCGTTTTTGGTTCGTCATTCGGGTTCTATTTTTCTTCCTTTCTCTTTAATTAGTAGTTTTAGTTTATTTAGCTTAATATGCTTTTTATTATTGTTATGCTTATTATTGTTAGCTTAGTTGCCATGTTTAGCTAGTAGTTAATTTTATGCTTGTTAAAGTAAATTGGCGTTCTTCGTTTAATTTCTTGTTATTTGCTATCTAGTTTTTCTATAGTTTATTAAATTTTTAGTTTAAAATCAAAATCAAAAATATTCGTTATTCAAGCATCAAACAAAACGCCTTCGTGTTTTTCTATTCATCTCTCGTTGGGACTTCGACACCCGGAAGATAAACTTTTACTTGTCTTCAAGTAAATTTTCATATCTAACGGGATACTCTCTATACTATTACTATTTGATATATTATTTTATATATTATATATTTTACTCGAATCGATATCCGAAGGATTCTTCGATTGCTCTAACAGCATTTGCAGATGCGGATCATGCTGGGTGTCAAGATACAAGACGTAGCACATCTGGTAGTATGCAGTTCTTGGAGATAGACTTGTTAGTTGGTCATCAAAAAGGCAGAAAAGCGATGCGATATCCAATACGGAAGCTGAATATATTGCTTTGTCCGGCTGTTGTGCTCAAGTCCTTTGGATGAGATCACAGCTTACTGACTATGGCTTTGGATTCAATAAAATTCTAATGTACTGTGATAACAAAAGTGCTATTGCCTTATGCTGCAACAACGTTCAACATTCCAGATTAAAGAATATAGACATCAGATTTCACTTTATCAAAGAGCATGTTGAGAATGGTGTGATCGAACTTTACTTTGTCAACACAAAGTATCAGCTAGCGGACATCTTCATTAAACCCCTATGCAGAGAAAGAATTGAATTTCTGATCAACAAACTGGGAATGCGAAGTTTTACGCCTGAGACACTAAAACAGTTGGCAGATGAAGTTGATGAATAGTGGTGGTACCTATTCAAATATCCTGTATCATATGTATATATATATATATATTAAAAAACCAAAAAGATTTTTCATTTTTCAAAATTTTTATAAAAACAAAATACAAAAATATAAAATTCATAAAACTAAAGAAAAAATTAAAAAATGAGAAAATATAAAAAGAGGTAATAATGGCATGTCTTCTGAAAATCGATAACATTTACGGTCTTAGAAATGTCATTCAATAATGATACGAGCTTGTAAATGAAGTTCGAGCAGAAGTTCCAAATGTTTTCAAAACATGCCAAATGGCTTGCTATTATTTCAGATAGCAACCCGCATCTTAAAGGCAAGTATTCCGTCAAAAAGGAAACTTGACCTCTCAACGGGAATTTATTCTCGGGCATGGTCTACTTTATGACCATGCAAAGGCTTGTGTTTACTTTGCAACACAACCCGTGCTTCCTATGTACAATAAGTGTACGTGTCAGTGCATTTATTTGTCAAAATAAGAGAAATCTTATTTTTATTGTTAAAAAGTTGTCTTCATAATGAATCAGTGTTTTCAGTAATCACAAAAAGATTTTCAAAGACAATTCGACCACTCAAACAATGACAACAGCTCTTTAAATAGAAAACGGGTCATCATTTGAGGGGGAGAATGTGTCATCCAATAATCTTTTAAAACGGTCTTTCAAAATAAGTCATGGAATAAACGGATAAAGTTTTGGATAATGACGGATAACAATTTCAAGGGGAGTTAATTTATATTAACTACAAGTGCTTTAGATGTCATTTGTTTAAATCTTTATGGACTTATTTACGATTTTAGACTTAGTGAATTCAAGCCTTAAACTACATTCGATCAATATTACCAACACCTCATAGTTTGTAAAAGACTTAGGAATGCTTGGAAATACTTTCATAGTTTTAAAATCCTTGAAGTTGATTCTCACATAATAGATTTAAGTTTATTAATTCTTCAAACACGATCTCACGTATATGTGCGTACTAGGTTTTGTTGATTCTGAGGTATCGAAACCAGCAAGGGGGAAAGAGTAGATGTATACTTGATAGTGTCCTTGACCTTCTTTTAAGGTTAGCTTCTTTGGTATTTTTGAGGTTAGCTTCTTTTGATTTTGGGCCTTTTTTGAATCTTTCGGGTGCACTATTTCAATCACATGGTGGAAGAGACATCTCGTCATTAGTCAGTATGCATCATTTGAGTCCCTAGGGGGAAGTGTTGGGAGTATAATTATTTAAAACGTGAGAAGAGTTCTGTCTGATTCAATTAATGTTATACCTGACCGGTCAATCTCTAAGCCTATTCTTAAAATGAGTAGAAATATTTGATAAAAGAGATACACATAGGTATGATGATTCCTTTAGACTGTTAGTATCCTATAGGATGAAATGTCTACTTTCAAGACTTAGTTGACTTTGGAGTTTTCGTTTAAACTAATTAGAGGACTTAATTGTTTACATCCGGGACTTAGTTGTCTTTGGTGTTACAATTTACATCATCACAATCCTGAAGAGAGAAATGCGCTCATCTGGGACTTAATTGTCCTTGGTGTTGCGGTATCAAATTCTTGAAAGGTTTAACTGTGTACTTCGGATATCTGGGATTTATACATCAAGACTGCTTGATGCGGCTTGCAAGAATGTTCTGAATCTACTCAAGAAAGGATTGCTGGTTTAGGGGGAAGCTAAGACAACATCAACACCGACATCACCAACCACACAAGCTCAAGTTACATATGTATCTGAATCTGTTTCATACTCAAAGTTTAAAGGAAAGACTATCGTAACTTGGAAAGAAAGTTGAACCAATGCCGAAGAGTGCTTGAACAAAGAAAGATCAGATTGACAACTTCTTGAAAGAAAGAAGGCTAATGAGGAGCTTAGAAAAGTTCGTTGGTGGGAGATTGTACGAAAGAGACCCACGGCTGCTACAAAGAACCATATGATTCTATCATATGATGTTCTTATCATTCAGGTCAAACCTCATACGTAATAATCTTGTGAATATATAAATGTGTAGTGTAGACTTATGGTGATAATAAGGAGTGCTCGAGTACAAAATTTTCAAGAATTTCTTAGTAAATTCAAAAAATTTCAAATTATTGTACTCAACACTGTCTTATATACCCTCAATAATTGAGGGGGGCATTAAAATGTTCCTAATAGTGAATATGTAACATTTTGTCCCCGAACGTTTAATCAATTGATATCCAAAATATCAAGGGTTTAACATTTTGGATAAGGGGAGAAAATGTGATTAAACTGAACCTAATTTGTACTGAAATGTGATCACATAAAATAGACTCAATGCACTTCAACCCTTAGCATGTACTACGATAACGGTGCACATGTTAAGGGGGAGCTTTTAGTGATAATGAAAAAACTCTCAAAGTGTAAATCTTTTTTATATTTATATCAAACACTTTGATTGAACATTTCAACGATTTTGGTTCTGATTGTGATGGAATAACCAAAAGACCGACCATGTAATTAAATTTATGGAGTTATAAGGTGGTTGGGCATAGGTATTCAAAATCCCATGATCCAGCCAGAACTGGAGGGATCTACCCAGGGATATCCACTAGTTAGTGTAGAAGTCCTTATCTATGATATAAAAGGAGAAAAAGTGAGAATCGGGAAAAGTGTTGTAACACCCCTATTTTTGACATATAGCAGCGAAAGCTAATCTGGGGTATTACTTCATGGATCAACAGACATAACCATAGAAAACGATTCGTAAAGAGACGTTTTTGGAAAAATTTAGTTATCATTCATTTATTCATCAGAGTTTTACAAAAGGAGGTCCCAAAATCTAGAAACATAAAGTTTGAATGATAACAGTTGGACGTCCTCAAGTCCGTGCCACTCCGTACCATAAGTTGCTCAATTACCTGGGATAAACATGCTAAAAAGGGTCAACACAAAGGTTGAGTGAATTTCATAGGTTTTAAAATGTAATAGTTGAATACAAGCTATCATAATAGAAATATTTGCATTGCAGGGACAATTATTATGGAAAACATTATTATTGCATCTAAGCTCATGACATCAATACGTGAACATGGACATCACCGTAGTGACATTAGTTGGGGAACAGATGTCCCCGTGGAAAGGTAACTTGCCAAGGTTACCCATTAAGTCAAATATAGTGCGTTTGGCTACCACAAGCATAGGTATACCAACGGGAGTCATCACCCCCAATAGATCTATCCACAATATTCGCGTTCACTCGCAATGCAAGTAATTAATGATTCATGATATAGTGGCACTGGAAGGTACTTAGGCAATAACATATCTGGATAGCATACAGTTGGAAAAGTACTTGCATTCATGGTTTAAGCATGTATCCCCCTCGCGGGTTTATAAAGTATTCAAAAGATTTAAAATGCGAGGCTATGAACTCACCTTAACAAGGAAATCTGATTGATGGCAAAAGTATATCAATGTGAAAGTAACAGCTTCGTCACACAACCTGGGTGATATGTAAAGTCTTAGTGTGATTGTTTATGTTTTCAAAACTTCATAAAGTTTAACGTATCACTTTGATTTATTAGTTTATAGAATATTGTATCATTGTTCGGCCTATCATAATCCAGAGGCCACTCAGTATTGTTTAATGAGCCAGGGCACTTTAAATCGTAAACCCAACAAACTCGTCAAAACAAATACCCAAATGGATCCCCTCACATGAAACTCCCTAGTAATGTGATACGATAAGATTTTAGATTTCTTCAAAAGATAGTTGATGATAAATTACGTTTAATATAATACGTAATTAATTTATAATACGTCAATCGTTAATTAATAACGATTAATGTGTCGGGTTTTGATAAAATCAAGTTTTATAATATTTATATATATTTTAAAATTTATATAAAAATATAATATTTTATATTTTTAAGAATGTAAAAATGACAATAAATACCCTTGATTTATAAATATATACAAAGTTAATCCTTTTTATATATTAAGTATATATAAATTAAACCTTTGACTTTAAAACTTAGAAAGACAAGCCCTTGGAGTTATAACTTTAATAAAATGACATTTTAAACCCTTGTAGTTAATAATTTCTAAAAGTCACAATATATACCTCTTGCATGAAAAATATTTGCAAAACAAGTCCAAAATTCATAATAAGTTTTTTTTTAATTCCAAAAGAGTTTTATAGCTTATGGCTTATTAAAATAAGCTAAAATAAGTTAGGATAAATAGTTTTTACGAGCTTATAGCTTATGGAAAGAGCTTATGAGCTTAAAGGCTCAAAAAGGACACGTTTGGCTTATAAAAATTAACCCGATGGGTTTAAGACTTTAGGATTTGATTTCAGGCTTATAAAAATGTTAAAAGAGCTTATAGGAATAGCTTATTACAATAGCTTATGAGATTAGCTTATAGATTTTAAGAAAATGGCAATTTCCATGTTTGGTTTTAGAACTTAATAACGGATAGGTTTTGAGCTCTAATCTTCTTACAAGAGTGTACACATGATAATAGGATACTTATTAAAGATTCAAAACAGAAAACGAGCTTATAAAACCTGGATTTGGCTTATGGCTTTAAAAACAGGTCGAAATGGTGGTTTTGTACTCGTATGCCTAGTAACGACTTGAATGGATTCGTTTCTTGGTTTCTTTGCTTCACTTCTGCTCTTATGGCTTCTTCTCTTCCTTTTTGGCTGATTAGAACTTCATTTTGAGAGAGAGATAGAAGATTGAAGGTGTGTGTTTGAATGGAGAAGGGTGTGTCCCTTCTAAAGGGTCGAATGACCCTTGGTGAGCAAGTTATGGGTTTGCTTAGTATCAAGACTAGTAGAGTTGATTCATGGCAACTATAAGGGTGAGTATTATAAGCTAAGAGAGGTAGGATTGCAATGTGGAGGGGTTTTGGGAAGGTTGTGTGGCCGCGGCTAAGTATAAGAAACAAGGAGGTGATAAGGCCTCTTGGTGGCCAAGAAAAAGAGTTGTGGTGCTTGTAAGCTGCTTGTGGCTGAAGTAGCTTAGTCATAGAGGTGCTAGGATGGTTACTTGGGTTTTTAAATGGGTAAAAAGGTAAGAAAATGGGTCGCGGGTCTAGCTCGGGTTAGGGTTTAGGGTTTTAAAAACGTATATAATGAATGAAATATGAGGGAAATAAGGTTTAAATGTTGAGCAATGTATGCTTGTATCTTGAGCTTAAGAGCTTGTACGAAACCCTTAGGAAAAATAGTGGGAAAATAACTTTTTTGAATTTGTGCATTACTAACTTGTACATTATGCATTAAAGAGCTTGTACATTATTTTGGAGGGAATTCATATTTGAATTATATGCATTGATTACTTGTACACTTGCTTTGTTTAATTGTACATTCGTTTTGAATGTTTATATTACACAGAATTAGGGTTTAGACGTAAACGTTAACAGATAAAGCTCATTTGATAATATTGTCGTAAAAATTATGTTAAATAGATAGCGTACATGTTATATGTAACATTTCTAAATTTTAGGTAATTTTACGACTCCTAGTATTTGTCACTATTTATTTTGGTCCTATACGCGTTTACTTTTAAATGAACTTTTAAGACAAATCGCGTAGACTATAAATAATCATTTAATGTAAACGGTCGTCAAATAAATTAAGGTTTACATCAACCAAGTAATATATATTATACACAAAACTAACTTTTAATTACTCACTAGAAGATCAAAAACTGCTTGTATTTTATTTTCAAGCACATTATCATATATGATATATTATTGAAAACCTAACTTATGTCATGTATGATACATCACATACGTTTTTTTTACACTTGTTTTATGCAAACTTACACATATTATTTTTCACTAACCTGTGCAAATTAATCTGTATAACATAGAATAAAGTCTTGGGGCTTTGCTCATGCTTAGCCTACACCTCGCAAAGCTTATTCGTGGCCCCCCCCATATTTTTACTATATTCAAACTAAATTCTAGTCCATTATTTCTTCTCTAAAATCACAATATCATCAACAAATTCTTTTTAAATTGTGAAAACTTAACTTCTAATCACTTATTTTCTTCATTAAAGTCTTAATAACATCAACATACTCTATCTAAAACTTACTTATCATCTAACATCAGAATAACATCAAAATATCATCATTATTAACTATATAAACACAATAAATTGAAAAAAAAATCACAATATGTTCATCAAAAACTCTAGAAACATTAAAATATGTAGATGAAGTGTTTTATACCTGAATTAATGATTTTAATCATGTATTAGACTTTGTATAAACTCCCAATCAAGCAAATCGGTCTAAAATCTTTAACTAAATTAGCATTCTGATTTTTAGGAATAAGCGTAATAAAAGAAGAATTACACCCTTTCGGTATATCACAGTGCATGAAAAAAATACCCGACAGCATCAAAAACATCACACTTAATAAGATCCCAAAATCGACGAAAGAAACCGAAGGTAAATCCGTCAGGTCCCGGTGCTTTGTCCGTCCCACAATCCCATACCGCCCTTTTAATCTCGTCATTAGTAACATCGCATTCAATCTCCCGAATCTCCTCATCCGAAAGTTTCTTAGGAAACTCTATCTGAATGGTCGCGCCCTTATGACCAGGTTGACAGAATCTGGCATTAAAATGATCAAAAAATTCTCGCTTCACCCTATTCGGATTATCAATCCAAGTGCCATCAACCATAACACCCCTAACATTCAGAATGTTACGTTTCTTATTAAGCATACCATGAAAAAAGCTAGAATTTTCGTCTCCCTCCACAGCCCACCGAATTTTAGTCTTTTGAGCCATTTCCATCGACTGAATATTATCAATATCATGTAACTTATTAATAATATCCACTCTTTTACCAATTACCTCGTCATCCCCCTCTCCTCTATCAATAATATCATCAATGCTCACAAGATCATTTTTATATTGTGCTTTAGCTGTAGTAACAGATGATCTGCTTGTGACATTCCACTCCCGAATTTTGCCTTTTAGGTATTTTAACTTACCCATGAAATACCTAATCGCATTAGACTCCTTACCCGGGTACTCCTTCCACGCATCCTCCACCATTTTATTAAAGCCATCCATATCAAACCAATAATGAAATATTTTAAACGGAATTGGTCCATAATCATAATAGGCTTCCCGAAGAAGAATCGGACGATGATCCGAAAGATATCTATCAAGAGTAATGGCGTTAATATTCGGGCAAGTATTCACAAGGCTTTCCGATATCAAAAATCTATCCAACTTACTCATTTTTTATGCAGACTTATGGCACCAAGTAAAAGAACAACCGCCTAAATTCACCTCAACCAAACTCGAATTCATAATAAACGAATTAAACATATTTGCTTCATGCGCATTAAATACCGAGCCTAAACGATCAGACTTATGTCTAACCTCGTTAAAATCTCCCATGACAACGACCTCTCCTTTCCATCTCCTAATCTCACGTTGTAAATAATCCCACAACATATGTTAATCTTTAGTATCATGTGGAGCGTAAACCGCAATCAACATATATTTCTCACCTGTCGATTGTCTATGTATGCCATCATTTAACCCTTTTTAATCTAACGAATGATATTAATATTGTGCATGCAACAATGGTAGAAAGCCACATAAAAAGTCTTATTAAATTGGCACACTAATTAGTGGCCTATGTTGAATAAACATTTTAATAAAAAATAATAGCATGTACACCATTGAGGTAATAATGACCATGTGGCATGTTCAACTATTTATACATTTTTACCAGTGTATCTATGACTTTAGATTTGTTGAGTGCACCAAACATACAACAAACAGTGTATGTGATGGGGTGCTACTATTGGTACCCCCTGGCCCACAAAAAGTACGGATGTTTCATACTTTTTTTTCTTTTTGTCTTCTCTTTTACAGTGCAACGTAGTTTTTTATCAGTTTATGTTCCATAATTTTTGACAGTTTTATACTTTTGACCTGTTAAACTTTATAATTTTTGTTCATGTATAATACCCTCATCTTGTACCAATCATAAATATTGGTCTTGTCCAACTTTTACCACTTCATCCGAGAAGACTATAACATGATCCACCCAGGACTCGCGGGGGTGCCCATATGTTCAGATTTTTTTAAAAATGACCGCCAAAGAAAGACTTATAAGATTCTAAGAAACTATTCAATACAGGACCTTTTAAAATGACATCATATAAGATGACAACTTTTGTTCTTACGAGAAGTAAGTTCGCAATCTCCTTACAGACAAAAGACAGAAAGACATACATAATCCGAGCCTAAAAAATACAGTCAACGCAACAATTCCCGTTTTAACTCTTATCGACGCATCTTCCAACTCATCAAGTGAATATCCCGCGACCAACATGGTATAGAATTATCCTTATACACTCTTGTTTGGAGCAAAAACGCATTGGTGATACTTTCAAGCTAAACCCCTGATTTATTACCAACAATGCGACCCGCCCTTTCTCTAACTCTTTTTTGTTTAAAGCATAACGGATAAAACAAATCAAGCGTGATCATCGGATACTACCGCATTCTCTTTTACACTTCCCCTTCCTCCAATAATTGTCCCCCTTTTCAAATTCCCCAAACGAATTCTCATTGTACCCCATCCATGTCATCGTCGTCCCTCAAGCAAGAAATTCAACAAAAGATTTTGTGATCTTGATCCTTACCACAACGTCTTAGAGTTGATTCCAATCAAGAAAGATCTTCAAATCACAGATAGCTCAAAAGAGCAAAATCCGGGGACCCATCCAGGTGTTTCTTTAGCACTATACCCAATATATCTTTGACCCGCTTCTTTACCACCACGGTGAATGATTCTATGAATTCCACTCTCCGTAAATCTTCAGTTCCACTTTGTTTGGGATACCAAATCCTTAGTAAAACGGAAAGACAAAGAATCCATCGCTGATCATCAACATCAAGAACTCTCCCACCCAATGTTGGCACGCAATAAACCGTTTAAATGTAAGTAAAGTTACCCGTAATCCACAGCTTGAATGTAATATCCTTCATCTCACCTGTCAACCCAACGCAATTTTCGGTTTTTATTTGGTAAATCCAATGTAGACGTCTTTTCCACAATCGAAAACCCAGGATCCGACACTTGGAGAAAAAGCTTTACCATTTTACCAGTAAATTTTCTTAATCATCCATTACTTTAATTCGCTAAGCAACTTCAATGACATGACCCCAAATTCAGCAGCCATTGTATTGGATTTAAATGTCCACAAAACCCTTCATTCACAAATCAATGCCATTTTGTGAGATAAGCCAAGAAGGAGCGAAAACCATTCACCCCTATCCACCATATAGAATGAATTCGATAAAATCCTGTGACCATCAAAAAACCTACATCCATGCCAGACCCACTACATGGGGATGTCACACACATCTTCGAGCTCTGAAGCGCAAATCTATCCTTTCAAAAACTTTCACATATTAATTACTCGAACCCTTATAATCCCCGAGAACCTTTGGTAACACATATCTCAAGAGGGATCATAACAAAGCGACTTGTTCAAATGCATTCCTTGTTCTCACCAGCAATTTAACCGCCTAATTCTCATTAATTCCGCTACACCTTTATCTAACACTATTTCTATGGAATCATCAGAAATATAAGCTATGAATCTTATAACGATCAAAATCCACACCCGATTACTATAAAAAATTGATTCAACCAGTCTACTCCTCACAAACCCTAGTAAATAAAGCTAATTAGTTACGAAACCAAATCTCTTATCCAAAGTTAATGCAGCTTTTAAAGCTCGGAATGAACTATTCTACTACATTATGTCCATACGATAAAAGACACTTTGCAATGAATGGAACAAATGGAACAGGTCCTTTGCAGAAATTGATTCAGGAAAATTGGTAAACATAAACTGGTGCTAGAAATATCTAGCAACATCGATCTTCCTTTGCTACTGTAGGTCACCCAATGCCGAAAGCCCTTAAAACTATAAACGATAATAGCATCTGAAAAGGTGCTAATCAAACGCCTAAAACCCCAGCGGTCGAAACATATAAAGTGATCAATATAAAAAGAAACAAAGATCAATAGACACCCTTTACGGCGAATGAAGACGCTCACAAAAAGTTTAGTGGACGCAACTAACTCAAAAGCCTTAACACTATCACATATATCATAGACAAAGAAAGAACCCACAATCAATTACAAATGAATCAACTCCTTATATAAATAATGAATGGATAGAGATTAACAGGGATCGAATTAAGCAAACCTGGAAAGTACCAAAATCGACGCCCATAATTTTGGATAGTTAAAAAGAATTTTGATGAATAAAGTGCAAAAATTCTTAAAGATTGATAAAAAAAAGATCACACGAAAAGGAAAAAATGTCATAAAAGACTGAAAAAACGTAAGCCCTAAGGAAGGAATGTAATAAATCAACAACAAGTTCAAATCTCTAAAAGATGAGTAACAACCCCAACACAACAGATAGTATTAAATAGAGACTATAACTCCCGAAAATATTAACTAAGTTTACATTTACAGTAACATCCCCCCGTAAAAAAAAACTCACACCCCTCCCCCCCCCTAAAAAATCATATACTCACCCTACTTCAAAGTCATACGTACGACCATCTACTATAATCAACTCTAAATTTACGCTCCCCTCAGATTTCCATTCATCACTTCCCTGCCCTCTCCTTCCCCAATTCCCTCCCTCAAACATCCCTATTTGCCCTTGAGCCCTCGCCGCAACCCCCTCCCCCCCTCTCCCCCGTTAGCCAAAAATGTCACAATTACCATCCACCCCTGACTCCACCCCTATCCCCCTCCCTCGCCATCCCCTCGCTCACCCTCTCTTCAACGCCACCCACCATTCCAAGCTACTCCAACCAACTTCATAAGATAGCAGGCTCACCCCCTCCCACAAACCCCTTTAAACTCCCCCACCATCAAGTCGCCACTATATCACCCACCAAACATAACTCCATTAACAAGTATAGATTTCCGCTCCAGTCACTACTAATGCCACCACCCACCCCCTCCCCCCACACAACGTAACATTATCTAACAATCAAATTCACAATACCTTTTAATAGACAGATCTTGTAGTACAGATAAACACCATGTATGGAGCATTTCTTCTCACATAGACAAGCAGCCGCCCAATAAAACATAAAACTGTAATAACCACGGCTATAACCTAAGAGAGTTCAACTCTGGCGACAAACTGTTGTCACCACTAACCACATCAATAAGACTATACTCTCTAACACCACCACACACCATATATACACACACACACCTACACAAACACACCCTACACGAACTCGTCACACACATCAACACACTCACTACACACCGACAACCACACACTACTACCCTAACCCCTACCCCAACCTAACGACCATAAAGTAAACTCTATCCCACACCGCACCACACCCCTACCTCACCACCCAGAAGTTATTTCGTCCAACCGAATCTCCTAAAGTACCCCAATTCTTTAGCACGGCTAACTTATGTTCGGATTATTGAGATATGTTTTCGGTTACGTTCCAGATCACGGTATTTGCGATTTAAAAATGAATGGTATGATATTAAACAGGTAATTGAATTAGCAATAACCAGTTTTCAAATTCTATCATGTTGGAATCAATCATGAGAGCGTATTAAACCATTGTGTCTAATACAACACAGAGTCAAAACGACTACTATCGTAATAATACCGCTGTCGAATTACAATAACAGTCCCCATAATATATTTAGCATCACCCAAGTGATTATACTTCTTCATAAACTACTTTCAAGTTCAGAACACACTAATTTGATATTCGTATACGATCAGTGTGCGTATTATTTGACGATACCAATGCAAACTAAATAGTTAACATACAAACTATCTTAATCAGATATCTCACATTAATTACATGATATTACTAACATTTATATTAGACAACAGTCGTGACATATGTCGAAAAAGTTGAGTTGTAAAACAGGATTTTGCGCGTACACCATATCCGCTATGCACATAAATACTCTTTACTTGACCGTTAATCAAAAAGGTCCTACAATGGCTGCTGTTTGAGCTACTAATATGAATACTAATGTATAAAAACTGCACTGTATAAATAAACCACTTTAAAATTAGAAATAGTAAAGTTTAAGGTAATTTAATTAAAACCTATAAAGTGTAGTGTTAAAAAGATGCAAGTGAGCTAATATGAAAAATTAGACTAATATGTAGCTAAAATACTATATAATTCACCCTGTGTTTAGTACACTTAATAACACTATATAAACATATAAGCATAGATTATAATATATATATAATTAGATTCAACACGATACCATTCGGTTAAAAGTATATCACGCCACTTCACAAGTACTTAAGGCTTAAAACAACCTAAACAAATACTCGTATTCCTTGTAGTTCCTGTATCTTCTTCATAGTTCTAGCTTCAAATACTTAGCAAATGATCTGATCCAATATGCATAACATTAACACCTTAAGTGTGTTGGTTCCGATAGTGACGGTGATTGTTTGCGGAACAACTCGATGTATCAAATTGCGTTTCGAGAATTAATATCATATACTACTGGGAGATTTTGTGTATTGTTTATTCAGGTGGTTCGGGTGATTGCCGATGTGCATTTTGGCTTTGGACTGATGTGTTCTCGAGATTATATTGACATATAGTCATGATTTTCTCGTTTGTTAGTTCACGGTCACTAACTATTTCTCTTCTGATCAAACGAGTCGAAGGATGTGCTCTATGGTCATTTAGAAATCATGGTTCTTCGATAAAGAAGCTCAGCTTGACATACTATTCAGGAGTAAAAAATATATAATCGCTAAATTTGAATCAATATCCCTTATTCATAGCAAGCATCATCCATCATAGGAAAATATATATGACATATTAAGATATTAGTAGATGTGACATACGTAGAGGAGCATCAGTATATGAACATATTAGCTGATCCAATAGGCTTATGCAAAAGAAGTTCTGCGCGAGCTTAATAGTTATCATCTTGCGATACGCAGTATTTGGCTAAGCTCATGAGTTCAGTATGACTGTAACTAGTAGATCATAAACACGGGAATCTTGATCTTTGACTGTGGATGAAAGATATTGTCGTGCAAGGTTTCGCTTAGAAATCCTAATCTTTTATGAAGATATTTGTGAAGGTTTCTTAGTCCTATCTTGGCTTCCTAGTCATATGTACACGAACTTATGCTAGGGTAGGGCTTGGATATGCCTTTTGATCTTTTATATAATGTATACTTGCATTATATGAAGTATAATGTAGTATAGATTTAATAAAATGTATAACTTGCACATGGTAGAGTTTGATTTAATTTCATTCATGAATAATATGTATAATGTGATAAATACTTGAAGTTTTAAATAAAATTTAAGTATTGGGTACAAATTTTGGGTATTGGATGAAGCGTAGATAAGTTAACGTGCTTCCGGGAAGGCCTAAACGTACTTTATCGCGAAACGTAAGAATTTAACGTAACCAATAAAAATAAAATGAACAAAGTTAATAATTATCCTCTAAATAAGCATATAACACTTGCTTGATGTAAACATTTAATTGTTTAATGCCCGTTTACATTGAATGCTAATTTTTAGCTTACGCGATTTAACGTATCGATTACAATTAAAAGCAAACGCGTACAATACTAAAAATACTTAGTGGATTTATTGACATGGTCAATGACCCTAAAACACGGGGTGTTATAGTCTTCCCCTGTTAAGTGAGCCTTGTCCTCAAGGCTCAAGACGCGGCACTTGTTGACGGTGCGGTCTTTGCGAATAGATGTGGGTATTTCTTCCGGAATTGATCTTCGCGTTCCCACGTAAACTCAGGACCTCGCTTGGAGTTCCATCGAACCTTGACTAATGGGATACGGCTTCGCTTCAACCGTTTAACTTCACGATCTGTGATCTCTATAGGTTCCTCGACAAACCGAAGCTTGTCATCAAAATGAAGTCCATCTAATGGAACGGCTAATGGTTCGTCGGCATGACACTTCTTTAAGTTAGACACGTGAAACGTATTATGAACTCTGCTCAGCTCCTCAGGAAGCTCGAGCTTGTAAGAAACGTCTCCAACCCTTTTTAACACTTTGAAAGGTCCAACATACCTGGGGTTTAACTTCCCCCGTTTGCCAAAACGTACTACCCCTTTCCAAGGCGAAACTTTTAGCATAACTTTATCCCCAACTTGGAATTCCATCGGTTTACGCTTTAGATCGGCGTAACTTTTCTGTCGGTCGCGAGCAGCTTGCATCCTTTGCTTAATTTGGACAATTTTCTCGGTCGTCTCTTGTATCAATTCTGGACCGAGGATTTGAGCTTCTCCAACTTCGGTCCAACAAACAGGTGAACGACACTTTCGACCATAAAGTGCTTCAAATGGTGCGGCCTTGATGCTAGCGTGATAGCTATTGTTGTATGAAAACTCGACTAATGGCAAATGGTTAACCCAACCCTTTCCAAAGTCGATCGCACAAGCACGTAGCATATCCTTAAGAGTTTGAATGGTCCTCTTGCTTTGCCCATCGGTTTGTGGATGGTACGCAGTACTCATATCCAAGTTAGTACCCAAAGCATTCTGAAGTGACCTCCAGAAATTTGATGAGAACCTCGGGTCGCGATCACAAATGATTGAGACAGGTATTCCATGTCTCGTAACTACCTCTTTCAGGTACATTCTTGCAAGTTTATCCAAAGGATCTGAAGAATACTAGTAATCTTATGATCAAACCAAGAACAAGAGTGAGATGTGGGTTGTGATGTTAGAGAGAGAATGGATGGAAAATGGATGAAGTTTATTAAGATGGAATGTAACAAATGGAACAACCAACCCCTCTCCAAGGCTAGGAGAGGGTTTATATAGGTCCTATAGGCCGGCCCATGGGTTATGATGGGCTTCCCATGGGTCTTGGGCCAGACTAGATTACTAATCTAATCATTACATAAACTACGAGCTAAGACTATTACAACTTGGAAGTGACCGATACTTTTTGTGTTTCCAACAATCTCCCCCTAAGGGAGGTCACTCCAATTTACAAAACTTTAAACCTAGCATACTATGCTTTATCTTTAGCCTTTAGCTCGTACTCTTGACTTTCTCTTGCGAGTATGTTGTAGTGATCATTGATTTTTGGATTGAGCTTGTTCCTTGAACTTGTATTTGACGTTGTGATCTTGAGCATCTTGAGATCATCAACCAAGCACAATCTCTTCGCCATCTTGAAACTTTGCCATCTTGTGAACTTGTGACTTCTGGACCGACATGCTCATACCTTTCTTGATTTGTTGACTTGAAAAGCTTTAATGTTGCATCTTTCTTGAAATTCTTTAACTTTAACACTTCGTCACTTCAAGAAAGACGTACGGTATCAGAGTAGCGGAAGTCTTGAAACATGTACTTGAGCTTTCATGATGTCTTTATGTTTTGTCAGTCGGGTATGAGCATGTGGCTATAGATCTTGTGAGTCAGCTGGAATCAGGAACCTCCACCACCATCTTTAAATAGCCTGCATAAAAATAGTTAGCAATAAAGCTGGGGGACGAATATGGCTTTGTCATTCGCCCAGGTTTGGTTGGAGTAACCTTCAAATCCGTGAGGATCGACCTGTGATCAGATAGATTCAATTTAAGAAGAATCTTCTTGACAGGATTTCCAGCTGTAGTATTGAATCTTTCTAACACATAAGTATTAGATTCATCGTACTCAGCATGTTCTCATTATCGGAACGTCTCAAAGCAGACAGCACGATAAGAGTGAACCAGTGAGTTACTATCTCACCGATTGATATAGAAAATTGATTTGAAAATCAATCGGTGTATCACTTGCAAAATTGTTTTTGTGACACACCGAGAGTGTTAATCATTTCAAAAATTCATTAACAACCGTTGATCCATTTCCTGGAACAAGTTTGATTCTTATAGAATCGCACCATCGTTTCTTTCCAGTTGTCACAAGTTTGATTCATAAAGAATCGCACAAGTTACCTACCATGAGCTTGTTTGATGTTGGCTCAAGCAGGATTTCCATCTTCATTGTGAATACCTAAGTATCACTCGGATGTTCTGGCAAAATCACAAGGATCTTGCGTAGGACTCTAATGATATTACTTGATATTCACATTGTGTGAGATAACAAGCTAAATTATGACAAGTGTCCTAATGAGATTAATGGATGATCTCTTTTGGCTCTAGACTCAATAGTGCACTTTGATTTTAGTGATCGGAGGCTGGAGCTGAGTGCCACCTTTTCAATATCAACTAACTCGGAGTGAGAAAGTCAATAGAAATGAGTGTATCTCCGTGAGTTTTGAAACAAAGTCTTTCCGACTTTGAGTGGCTGGGAGGGGTTTGTGCATAGCGTCACTGGGTCCATGACTGTCTTCAATGTCAGACAACACCTAAGTGTTTCTGACAGCATATGTATTGACCCGGTTTCTGCCTAAGTGTATGGAGGGCTTCTTTCTTTTCACCCTTTATCCTTACATTTCTTTTTCATTCTTCAACCCCTTCAATGCTTACCGAGACTTCATAACTAACACCTTGTTGGGTTTGTTCCAGTGTTAGCTCCATCTCAGTCGGCATTATTCCCTATTCTCACTTTTTCTCCTTTTTAATCATACCTAAGGACTTCTACACTAACTAGTGGATATCCCTGGGTAGATCCCTCCGGTTCTGGCTGGATCATGGGATTTGAATACCTATACCTAACCACCTTATAACTCCATAAAATTAAGTACATGGTCGGTCTTTTAGGGTATTCCATCACCATTACAAACCAAAATCATTGAAAAATTCATTCAAAGTGTTTGATATAAATATCAAAAGGTTTACACTTTGAATGTTTTTAATCATCACTAAAAGCTCCCCCTTAACATGTGCATCGTAATCGTAGTACATGCTAAGTGTGGAGTGCATCGAGTCCATTTTAATTGATTACTTCTGTCAATATACATTAAGTCCAGGTTAATCACATTTTCTCCCCTTATCCAAAATGTTAATCCCTTGATATTTTGGATATCAATTGATTAACCGTTCGGGGACAAAATGATGTATTCTAGCAGAATGGAACATATTATTGCTCCCCCTCAACTTTTGAGGGTTTATAAGATGGTGCCGAGTACAATTATTTGAAAGATTTTGAATTTACTAAGAAATTCTTGAAAAAATTTGTACTCGAGCATAACTTATTTTTCACCAAAAAATTCTACACTAGTTATAGACATATTCAGAAGAAAATTATTTACGAGGATTGACCTTTTAAGATGAGAACAACATATGATAAATCATATGGTCCTTTGTAGTAGCCGAAAGTCCTTCGTACAATCTCCCACCAACAAACTTTTCTAAGCTCCTCATTAACATTCTTTCTTTCAAGAAGTTGTTAATCTGATCTTTCTCTGTCCAAGCACTCTTCGACATTGCTTCAGCTTTCTTTCCAAGTTACGAAAGTCTTTGCTTCAAACTTAAAGTATGAAACAGATTCAGATACATATGTAACTTGAGCTTGTGTGGTTGGTGATGTCGGTGTTGAAGTTGTCTTAGCTTCCCCCTAAACTAGCAATCCTTTCTTGAGTAGATTCAGAACTTTCTTGCAAGCCGCATCAAGCAGTCTTGAAGCCTAGATGTCCGAAGTACACAAATAACTTGAAACCGCAACACCAAAGTCAATTAAGTCTCGGATGTCCGTATTTCTCCTTACATGATAGTGATGATATTAATTGTAACACCAAAGTCAACTAAGTCTCTGGATGTCACAATTATTCCCTCTTAAGTAGTTGAATTGATAAACACCCTAAGTAAATGAGTCCCAAATGTCAGACATTTTTCTGCCTGATACTGACTTATTTAAAGAAATCATCATACATTGTGTACCTCTTTCAAATTATTTCTAAACATTTTAAGACATAAGATTAGAGATTGACCGTTTAGAACGTATTTATTGAATCAGAAAAAGGAACTTTTCTCACGTTTTAAATACATTTATACTCCTAACACTTTCCCACTATGGACTCAAATAATTGCATATTGGCGAATGTCGAGTGGATCTCTTCCATCATGAGATAGAAATTAGTGTACCCGAAAAGATTTAATCACATCTAAAATCAAAAGAAGACTAACCTAAAAAAGACAAAAAGAAGCTAACCTCAAAAATAAGGCCAAGGGACACTATCAAGTATATATCTACTCCTTTCCCTTGATGGTATTGGACACTTCGGAATTAAGCCAATAACGTATTACGATAATATTCGAGATGGTGTTTTGAAGAATTAATAAGGTTTAAATCTATTCCGTGAGAATCAAACTTCAAGGCAAAAAAACGTATTTCCTTTTTAGACATATTTGGCCCTTTTTTGTTTACACAACTTATAAATTTTGCACATTAAGTTTTATAAGGAATACTTAAGATAAACAGCTAGCACACATAGTCCTAAATGTATTATCTCACATACCTATAGACCTAATTTTTGCAAACTGCACCCTAAAGGCATAAGTAATTAACACATAAGGCACAAATAATGTAAAAATTCTTTTTCCCTTTTTAGAGCTCATTTGATCATGACGATGAAATTTGACATTCTCTCCCCCTCAAACAATGTCCCGTTTTCTATTTAAAGAGCTGTAGACATTGATTGAGAAGTCAAATGTATTTTAAAAATATTTGCAGATGATGAAATGATTTTGTGTGTGACAAAACAACAAACACCAAGTTAAATAAGATTTCTCTTATTTAATCACATAGATGCACTGAAACGTACACTTATGGATATAGAAAGCACGGGTTGTGATGCAAAGTAATCACAAGCCTTTGCATAGTCATAAAGTAGACCATGCCCGAGAATAAATTCCCGTTGTTAGGAACAACTGTCTTTTAGACGACATGTTTTCCTCAATGGAAAAAGCGGGTTACTATCTGAAAAAATAGCAAGCCATATGGCATGTTTTGAAAACATTAGAAACTTCTGCTCGAACTTCATTTACAGGCTCGTATCATTGTTGAATGACATTTCTAAGACCGTAAATGTTATCGATTTTCAGAAGACATGCCTTTTGAAAACTTCTTTTTTTATTTTTCTCATTTTTTAATTTTTTATTTTGTTTTTGAAAAATTTATATAAAAAGAAAATATTTTTGGTTTTTTTGAGTTATATTATATACATATGATACAAAGGATATTCGAATAGGTACCACCACTATTCGTCAACGTCATCTGCCAACTTTTTCAGAGTCTCCGGCGTAAAACTTCGCATACCCAGCTTGTTGATTAGAAATTCAATTCTTTCTCGGCCAAGAGCTTTAGTGAAGATGTCCGCCAATTGATACTCCGTATTGACAAAGTAAAGTTCGATCACACCATTTTCAACATGCTCCTTGATGAAGTGAAATCTGATGTCTATATGCTTGGATCTGGAATGTTGAACGTTGTTGCAGCATAAGGCAATAGCGCTTTTGTTATCACAGTACATTGGAATTTTATTGAATCCAAAGCCATAGTCGGTAAGTTGTGATCTCATCCAAAGGACTTGAGCACAACAACCGGACAAAGCAATATATTCAGCTTCCGTACTGGATATCGCAGCGCTTTTCTGCCTTTTAGACGACCAGCTCACAAGTCTATCACCCAAAAGTTGTATACTACCAGATGTGCTACGGCGTG
The DNA here is from genome assembly GCA_026074375.1 of Tanacetum coccineum. Lineage (NCBI taxonomy): Eukaryota > Viridiplantae > Streptophyta > Magnoliopsida > Asterales > Asteraceae > Tanacetum > Tanacetum coccineum. The sequence continues at coordinate 31,665 of BQNB010004924.1, read as the reverse complement.
TATCTTGACAACCAGCATGATCCGCATCTGCAAATGCTGTTAGTGCAAAGGAAGAATCCTTCGGATACCAAAGACCCCGATGTACGGTTCCTTTTAGATACCGAAAGATCCTTTTTACCGCATTTAAGTGCTTTTCGGTAGGCCGAGCCTGATACCGGGCACACATGCATATAGCAAATTGTAGGTCAGGTCTACTGGCTGTAAGATAAAGGAGGGTGCCAATCATACCACGATAGTGTGATGGATCTACAGCTTTCCCTTCTTTATCCTCATCCAGTTTGGACTTCTCCACCATAGGAGTATCCACTGGGTCACAAGATTCATAGCCATATTTCTTTAGTGATTCAAGAGCATATTTAGATTGGTTTATGAAGATGCCTCTGGGACTTTGAGAAATCTGTAGTCCTAAGAAAAATGAGATTTTACCCATCATCGACATCTTGAATTTTGAACACATTATTTTAGCGAATAGATCACAAAGTTCAGGAGTAGATGCAGCAAAGATAATATCATCGACATAGATTTGTACCAGTAGAAGTTCCTTGCCTTCTCTACGGATGAACAGAGTAGGATCCACTGAGCCTTTGGAGAAGTCATTGGATAGCAGGAACGAAGACAACATATCATACCACGCACGTGGAGCTTGTTTCAACCCATAAAGAGCTTTCTTAAGCTTGTATACGTGGTTTGGTTTGTCAGGATCCACAAATCCGTCCGGCTGGCTAACATAAACTTCTTCTCGCAGATTACCATTCAGAAATGCAGTCTTCACATCCATTTGGTAGATGACCATGTTCATGTGAGCGGCAAAAGCTAGAAAAATTCGAATAGCCTCTAATCTTGCAACCGGAGCGAATGACTCTTCAAAATCAATACCCTCTTCTTGACGATAACCACGGGCGACCAACCGAGCCTTATTTTTCAGAATACCTCCTAACTCATCAAGTTTAACCTTATAGATCCACTTAAGAGAGATGACAAATGCTTTGTCAGGAGGAGGAACAAGTTCCCAAACCTCCAGACGTTCAAATTCATGGAGTTCCTCTTGCATAGCTTCAATCCAACATGCTTGGGTTAATGCTTCTTTGTAGTTCTTGGGTTCAACTGATGTTAGGAAGGCATCATAGTAACAGAATAATGCTTGTTCATGAAGTTGGAGTCGTGTGGAAACTGGTCTGTCAAGAGCACCGATTATATTCTCAAGTGGGTGATCCTTTGTCCATTTGCTAGTGTGTTCAGAAACTTGGTGATCGGGATGCACAATTTTATGAATAACGTCTGATGAAGATTGATCAGAAGAAACTTCTGGAATTGGAATGCCGAAGTACGGATCATTACCCATGTGTGCAACTTCAATATCATGATTATCTTCTTCAACATCATGAGAAAAGATGGGTGTTGGAGTTTCTGGTGTTGTATGAGAGTTACTAGGTGATGGTGCATCTTGATCAACTGTAGTTGAGGAAGGTGAACCAGTTGATACAGCATGTTCCGGTGCAACTGCGTCTGGAATAGGAGCAATGACTTCTGGTGCATGTACATCAACATTAGGTGACTCATCAAACATTGGTTGAAACAGCAAATCCCAGTCAGATCTCGTTGGTGGTACAAATGGTGTTGAAGGAGAAGGTTGAAGAAGGGGGTTTGAGCACGAGTCTGAACTGATTGATACAGGAGTCATTTCATGTAAGAGCGGGTTCTGAATGCTGTGTTCAAAGCCAAAATCGCTGTCAGCTCTCAAACATCAACGTGAATGGTTTCAATTATTCGTCTTGGTACGTCTGTTGTAAATCCGGATTGCTTTCTTTCGTGGGTGCATATCCAATGGAAATAACAATTATCAGCCTTTGGTTGTAAACTGCCCAAAAATTCTACTATCATTCGTTGGGTAAAATGTGCACCAAACACCATGTAGATAAGACTAAGATCGGGGAGGTTTGTCGTCCTGCAAAAGTCATATATGGTGTTTTACCGTGCGACGACGTATTCACTGGAACGATTTGGGTATACAGGCCTGTGGAACGCTTCGGCCCATAGCTAGAAATAAAGGAGCTTTTGCATAAATTAACATAGTGCGTACTGCTGTGATTAGCGTTCCGATGTTTAGTCTTTCTAAAAACACCGTTTTGCTCGTGGTAGAGCGTGCAAATGTGTTTCTTGAGCGATGCCAAACCTTCTCATAAAATTCACGCAATGTCTGATTAACAAACTCAGTTCCATTATCTGTTCATGATGCGACGGAAGGTTCCTTAAGTCGTTACTTGGATCATTCTTCATAAAAGTTGATATTTAAAGCTGGAGCTTAATCTTTTGATCGCAAACAGTTACCCATGTTAAATCGAGAGTAAGTCGTCGATCAATAACTGAGGATTACTTATTCCATTGACACTTTGCAACACGCATTGGCCACACTGAATCCATATGCAATAAATAGATTTTTCCTGATTGGTGTCTTAGATTTGAGTTTGCTTTTGGGGTTTCTTGTGAACTTTTGCTAATGCACATGAAGAACTTAAGTGATCTTTCAAACTTGAGCTTAGGGAGACCTAGTACAAGTCACATGTCTTGCAATGATGATTGATTAGAACAAAGTTTCAAGTGAGATAAGACGACAGATGCCATAACCAAGACTTGGTTTTAGAGGCCTTTGACAAGAGATAGATAGGAGAGGATGCCATCTATCCTAAGTGATGAGTGTTTAAAGGTTATCCCATCGAGTTCCCCCGTCAGTAAATAACACCTCTCTAGATTGCGAATGAGCATTGAGTGGTTGACGAAAAAGCCACTTTCAAGATTGGAATCACAGATTTGTTCCCACGGAAGATGTATTATGCCTAAGTCCTTTACGTAATAAAACCCTTTGAAATAGTAACATTCCAATCTGATTAGTCTCCAAAACCCATTATCTTTGCAACTTGATCCATTTCCGGAAATTTAACTGTACCCAAGAATTTACTGATGAATTGGTAGTATCTCAGAGGAGGCTGTGATGAAGCGATCTTCTCGTTCATCCGGTCATGTGCTTTTCGAGCAACGAGTGTCCAAGATACCAGGGACGATTGGATACACCTGCATACATTCAGAGAAGTAGATAGAAATATTGGCTTTTTGTGGATCCCAGGATTTACTGGGTTCCTGTTGGTAGAGACATGGTTTTAAAACCATAGTTTTGCTAACGGAATCAGTATTTTTATTCTTCCTTATGGTTTCTTTGAGTATACAATTTAAACAAAGTTTGGGTGATTCAGTGTCCAGAACTATTGGTTCCTTAGAAAGCACTTCATGAGTGTGGTTAATCCTAGATTAAAGGGCACACTTTCCTACAATAGTGTACGGTACCACGACCGGTTAGGTTCCAAATATATTCCTAGCTGAAGTGAAACACTTCCTGGTTGGTTTCTAATATCTTTCTTAGATTTTCGCTTCTTGGTTTAAGCACAAAATTTCACATCATTCATTGAATTAGAACTCACAACTTATAGAAGACATGCAATATTCACGGTGAATACAAACAGAATATAGAATTATTTTGTTTCTGAGATTTCTGCACAACGCAGAATCCATTAACATTATCTAGTACCATTTTTTTATTCAACTAGATTTAACGTTTCTGGGGTGAGCTTCTACTGTTATTCTTCGTAATTTCTACTTGGTGTTTGCAGAATCCTATCATTCTTGGTATTGCCCTGAAGGCTATCATCCTGCTAGCACTTGTAGAAAGTCTTACTCCTGTTGAATGCCAACACGACGCTTGTTAGAAACTATGTTTGAAGTGGAGTCTGTTTTTGTGTTTTCTGATGGAATGTGAACGTGATTCGGCAAACTAACTTTCTTGTCCTTTTTCCTCGGTTATGACCTCAATTAAATTGAGGACCACAATTGTTGATGCTGGGCATGATCTACTTATGCCCCTCCCCCCCTTCTGTGAAAGCAAATCCTGAATGACTTTGAATACCTAAAGGAGACTCTAAAAAGTGGATCTTGAGGATATTTTGCTTTTACTGTTCGGACTATATCCCTAAGGGACCAGAGCTTCTTCTGGGTATGCTTAAATATACGAGATGTGAGCAGTCCTTTATTCAACAATTTGGGCGACTGTGATTGGGTCCATGTTTTCCTTAGACACTTTTGGATCAACAGACGTGGGGTCACAGTAAATCCTGTTATCTAACGCTTTTCCTTTAAGTTTCCCTTAAATCATTTTTTAGGGGCTGCTAATGACAAACCTTGTTCCTGAAGTTTTGCATTTAAAATCAGAAACTCTCCCCAGACTTTATTTTGAACTCTGCTTGATTCAACTGGCATACCATTGTTTCTTTTGATTATTGAACACGTTTTGGTGTTAATCGAGTCATAAAGTTGCTTATTTTTTTAAAAGTTCTGTTTCAAATGCTCATTCTCAGCAACAAGTTTTGTCACTCTATGTTCCAATTCAATGTTAAGAGTCTCAATTTCATCCATGTCCATTTTGACTGGTATTCTCATCACATTTCTATTAAGACTTAATTTTTATTATCTTTTTAAGTTGACATGACTGTGGTCTTTTGCTTGAGACTGAGCTCTCAATTCACTTAATTCGAACAACTGAGTAAAACTCAGAGCATTTTGATTTAAAACACTGTTTTCTTGTTGAAAAATTTCTTGATTAAGTTGAGAATCAGCTTCCAAAGTGATGCAATGTTTTTCAAGAGTTGTAAAACACTTGCAAAGTTTATCGTAAGTTTCTTTATCAACAAAATCCTTTTTATTGGGAAGCTCAGTCTGGAGTTCGAGACACTTTTGACATTCATTCATAGTGTCACCACTTGCATTTCACAACAAATTCACAACTAGTCTTTACAATATCCCTTTATCAATGGCTGGTGCACAGAGAGAGTCGTTCATTTTCACTCAAAACTTGATTCTCTTATTCGAAAGTTCTGGGACTCCAAGCGATGTTGTTCGCAGCCTGTTCCATTTGATAGATGACTTTTTGGACATCGGCAAGTTCTTCAACATGTATATTGGTTTTGAAGTTATGAAGATATCTTTTTATTCTTTTATACGGAATGATTTCATCTCGAAAACAAGCCTTTGTATGTTCAAACCCCATGCCTCAAGTGATAGCTGTGGCAGTGGTCTTTCTTGACAACCTGATCAAAGCAGTAGTAAGATGACGTTTAAGCTTTTTCAAGCTAGTATTCACCATACTTATGTAGGAAGGTTCTTTTGGGAACCTCTACTATGTCGGTTGTGGAAGGAATGAGATGGGTTCTAAAGCTAGGACCGATTTTAGTGCTTTCCAATAGGGCATGTTCACTATATAAAATCAGTTTGTCCTATATAAATCAGTTTGTCGAACAAATCGTTTGTAGTAATCGTTATTAAGAATAGCATAATTGATGGGTTTCGTGTTCACTTTATGTTTCTCAAACAATGGATCTTGTTCTTTCAAAAGCATTTTTGAACGACTCTTTTCACTTAGCTCTAATGTTTCATCAGAATCAGGAACCACAATAGTATCCATTTTAAGAATGGTATTCCCGTCATACAGCTTTGGCTTTGACTCCCGAGCTTTCTTCAGACAGAAAGGTTTTTCAAAACCGATAGCTTGTTTCGAGGAATGATCATAACAAATTTTGGATTTAGTCATCATATGAACAGTTTGCGCAGATTGACCTCTTTTGAAAATGATGTTGTCAAGTTGCTTAATTTTCTTTTCTAAAGCAATTTCTCTATCAATATTTCTGTTTTCTTCTAATTTCAAATCATTTTTGAGTTCAGAAACTGTTTTCATTAAACAATCCTTTTCTTGCACTTGTTCGAAAAGATTTTGCTTAAGACGTACAATCTCGGCAAACTGTTCATTTGATCCTGAAAAATTGTTTTCAACATTTTGCTTTTCTTTCAAATCTTTAACCTCTTCTTTATATCTGTCAAGCTCGGTAGTCAAAGCTTTATTAACAGTGGTGCAATGCGTCACTTGGGTAGTTAATTGGTCAAACATAGACAATATCAGGACATCTTGTTGAGCAGAAGAGTTAGAATTCTGGACAGTTTCCTGATGTGTTTCACTCAGATACTGAGAATAAGGAATGATTATGGCTATCATGGTTTTACAGTTTTTGAATGACTCACCATATTTGAACTGTTCTCGGAGACGTCCTTATCTGCTCACTTTGATTGAATAAGTCATAGTTCATATTATCTAGATTGTGTTACTCAGTTGAGTGTCATCTGAGCCATTCCTTGAGAGATTGGCCATGAGAGCAATCTTGGCTGAATTGAGTTCATCACAATCAGAGTCATAGGCATCCAGATCATCGGCTTGATAAGCAGCATTGTGGGTGATGACTGTCTGAGAGGTTTGAATGTCAGGAAGTCCTGGATCTGCCAAAAATGCTATTTCTTCCTCTGTTAAAGCTTGACCACCTGCTTGAGCTTGAACCAACAACACTTTATCGTTGAACCATGTTTCATCCCTTTTCCTCTTGGGCTTAGTGCACTGCTTGGCAATATGACCCTCCCCTTTGCAATTGTAACAAATAACAGTCCGTTGTTTCCCCGTGTTGCTACCACTTGCACCAGGTGTGTATTTTCTTGTTGTTCCAGCAGCATAAGTAGTTTGTCTCCCCTGAACAGGTTGCACAGTCACTTTTCCATCATAGATGGTAGCTTGTTGACGAGGGTTGTCGTACGGTAAGTCCTTAGCTGATTTGTTGGTAGTAGAGATAACGAGATGGAAACAACAGCACGTTATGTATGACATCATGTGATTAATTGCGTCAATGGATCATCCCCTTTCTGAAACACTGGAAACAACTAGACTTCGGTTGTCTGTTTGGGAAAATTCAGGTTGTTGCTAGTTTAGGATAGGTTGTCAGGAGCAAATTTCCAATTGTGGGATTGATGGTTGTTGTGAATAAACGTTTGTGTGGAACGGTGGATTGATACTCATTTGTGGATAAGTATTGAAAGAGGTGTGATTGATGGTTGTGAATGTGGAGGTTGATAAGGTGTAAACAACTGTGGAAGATGATTATGTGAAAGTGATGTTGAGGATAGAGACTGTAGGTGAGGGTGTAGATGAGATTGATATGCTGGGTGAGTTATATTGGTGAGATGCAACTAGAGCAAGAGGATCGGGGTTGGTTCTTGCATTCAACGATACTTCTTTGCATGTCGTTCATGTTGTTGCAGGTGTGCATGAAGGTCTTGATCTACATTGGTAGTGTGCAAGTCTTTGACAGTTTACATCAGTAACAAATTTTGCCTCCATTCTCAGGAAGAGTGTTTAAGAACTTGGTGTTAATTGAATCTTGCTCCAATGGCATTTGTAAATGTTCATATCATTGAGTAACAGATGTGAACTCAAGTAGTACTCATGTAACGTCTTCTCACTCTCTTGTAAGTTGAACTATCAAATTCATAATACAGCTTGCACTCACGTTTCTTGTTTTGTTAATGACGTTACTTGCATTAGCAGTTTATACTTCTTCCCAAAAATCCTTTGCAACTCACGTTGTTGACTCACAAGGAGCATAGATTTAAGTTGGGTAGGCCTTGGAGAGATGCTGTTAATAGCTTTGGATATGCAATCTGCTGAATGGCTTCAGCTGGAGTTAGTTTCATCATATTCCTTAAGCATTGTTATCCAGCCTCCGTGATTGAGGCCAAACAAGGTGGGTCCTTTCTTAACATGATGCAAGAATCATTTCTTCCATGTATGGTCTTTCATCATTTTTAAAGTTCCATTCTGCTTTCAATGAATCATTCAAGTGTTTTTCAAAGCATCGGGGTTTGTTGTCTCCTCAGAAAGAAAGTGATTTATCAGCAAGATTCGTCATTGTGGTTATAAAAAAGATTACAAATTGATCGATCGGTGGTAGAAAGAAATTGTGTTTGGTTACGTGATTGTTGAGTCTTGAATTGAAACTACACGGGATTTTACAATTCTTGACAAAACCGGGAAAACAAGTGTTTGTTTCACGGGATTTTACAAGTCAAAGAAATAACCGTATAATTTAAAATTGAGTTTGTTAAGTTTAAACTTAATTTATTTTCACTAGTTCGGTCCTCTCGTTCGGTCCTGCTAGTTCGGTCCAACTCGTTCGGTCCTAACAAAAAACTTGTTCGGTTCTAACTAGTGACCACTCGTTCGGTTCTAACTAGAGAAAAACTCGTTCGGTTCTGACTAGAGAACACTCGTTCGGTTCTAACTAGAGAGCACTCGTTCGGTTGACACTGATGAAGCTTGTTCGGTTCAACCTATGCAACTGCTCGTTCGGTTATCTTGTTCGGTGTTCTAGTTCGGTTCTCTTGTTCGGTTCTCTAGTTCGGTTCTAACTAGTACGAAACCCAAATTTTCAAAACTCAAAAAAACACGATTTTTAATGGTTTTTAGCAAAAATTCTTGTACAACTAGTGTTACTAACCCTATAGGAACAATAAAAATGAAAACTTTAAGGTTTTTAAGCCAAAAATTTGAATCACTAATTTGCTCTTTGTAAAGGTTTTGAACACAAATCAAACACAAAAACTAAACACACCACTCCATGGCTCTGATACCAATTGAAGAATACTAGTAATCTTAAGATCAAACCAAGAACAAGAGTGAGATGTGGGTTGTGATGTTAGAGAGAACTTGGATGGAAAATGGATGAATGTATAAATGAAATGAATGGAAAAATGGAACAACCAACCCTCTCCAAGACTAGGAGAGGGGATATATATAGCCTAACATTGGCCGGCCATGGGCTTAGTTGGGCCACCCATGGGCCTTGGGCCGGACTAGATTACTAATCTAATCATGATACTAACTACGAGCTAAGACTTGTTACAACTTGGAAGTGACCGACACTTTTCGTGTTTCCAACAAAGGAGGAGTCTACACCTCAATTGTCGTTGTACCAAGATGTTTTACACGACGTTAGTAAGTGTGCCTGTTTAGATTTTATCTCATAATGATGTAATGTTTCACTTTCAAGTTAATTAAGTGTCTTGTTTGATACACGTTAAGAATTTCTCGCATTTTACGAGTTGTTTGCTAATTTATTTATGTTAAGATATTTCCGCATTAAGTATAAAGCCACCAACATGATCAATATTGCCATTATCGTTAATTATCTGCCGCAAGAGATTTTCCGTGCATGCGACGGGTATTATTAGTTCTAGTTATATACAACCAAAAAACATTATGAATCACAACAATGATATGTCCGTTTTTTACACTATCACGATTACACTCAACTCGAATATGATTCGGTATGATAATATCTATGAAAATTTAAACAATATGAAGTTTGGAGGGTGTTATGAAAGGCGAAAGTTCCTGTTGGTAATTCGGAAAGTTTAAGTAGGCCGATACATACCGTTGTGAACGTGAAGTTGCCGTAAAGTAAAGTTACTCGCGTGATTATTTTAGGCGACGAAACACTCCACCAATAGATCCGGAAGAATATTTTTGGCAGAATGTATGTAATTGTTCTAGACTTTTTTAAATTGTGCATAATATTACTTAGTATGATGTTGACCCTCTCTCTGATTACTTATATTTTTTTAAACAACGCCCCGATTGTACCGGCCATTTAGGTTTAAATGCTATTTTGAAATGCACATCCGCCATACGTCAATTGGCATATGGTACATCACCCGGTGCATTTGATGAGTATTTGCAAGTTGCCGAACGTTGTTCGCGTGAATGTTTATGGAACTTCACTAAATGCATATACACATTGTATGTTCGAAGAGTTTTTGAGAAAACCTTATTTAGAAGATGTCCTACATGTATATGAATTGATGAAAAGGAAACAGGGGCCCCCGGGGATTCATGTCGAGAGCATTGATTGTATGCATTGAGAATGGACAAAGTGTCCTAAGTCCTTACATGGTCAATTTCAAAAGACGTGATAAAACGCCTCAACAATTGTGGATTTGGCATGCATATTTTAGGGTACCGGGGGCAAATAACGACTTTAATATTTTATATGGTTCACCGTTATTTGATGACCTTCTAGCAGATAAAGCTCAAGAAGTTTCGTTCGTAGTAAACAAAAAAACATACGAAAAAGTTATTATTTAGTCGATGAAATTTATCCTCAATGGTCTACGTTTGTCAAATCGTTTACAATGGCAATGGATGAAAAAAATAATGAAGTTTAAAAGAGTTCAAGAAAGTTTAAGAAAATATATTGAATGAGCTTTTGGAGTTCTACAAGATCGGTGAAGAATTATACAACAACCCGCATGAGCATATCATATATAAAAATAAAATAAAAAAAAAAAAAAAAAAAAAAAAAAACACGATTAAAAGAATCATGTATTGTTGCATTATATTACATAACATGATATTGAAAGATCAAAACTTCGATATTAGTGAGTATACCGATATGTACGTATCTCAGGACAAGTACTAATTCAACGTTAATTGGGGTTTCTTCGAACGATTGCGAGAGCTACGAAGAAAAAACAAAGATACTTCGGGAAATAAAGAGAGTTCACGATCGCACCTTCGACACGGATATTGTGGAGCATTTGTGGAACCTTAATCATTAGTTGCATGTTTTTTTATTGTTGAATTTTTAATGTATTGTTTTTTTAATGAATTTTTAATGTATTGTTTTTTTAATTTTAATGTATTATTTATTAATTAAATGTATTTTTATTAATGTATTGTTTTTAAAAAATATATTGTTGTTGTTGTTGAAAAAAGGAATAAAAAAGGTGGGGTCACTATAACACCAGAAATGTTGGTGTTAACCAGGAAGCCTGTTTTTTATGTTTTCGTGTATTTTGGTGTTATAGGAAAAAGTAGTGATGTGACACCACTTTTGCACGACGGCTCAACTGTACCGGGAGCTCTAAGCAATCCAGGCACCCTCTTACGCATTTTGACACATTACCCAACCCGCCCATGCCACCTCTACAACTTCAGATCATAAACCTTAGCTACTAAAAATTATTGCAAGTTCACCAAATTTGAAAATGTTGACGTCTGTCGTTAGTTAGGGTAGTACTAAGAAGCGAAGCAAGCTGACTAACTGTAACAAAGATTGGTGCAAACAATATAAAAGCATGATAATGATGACTTATAATTTTCAATTACCTTATGATCCTCAAATGTTCCCTCAGCACAGACTCAACATCAAAGTCGACTTGAAAAACCTGAGCAAAATCTTGTAGACGAAGCATTTGAAGGTAACAGATGAGGCGGAAGAGTATACAGACGAGAAAGAACAATTATCAGTTTAGCATATATTCATTAGCTTAGCATAAAATTACAGAACTTAAAGCATTTACCCCGGTCATGCTCGTATATGGACCACAAACAAACTTAGCAGTGATGGTTGTGGTAATTATTGCAATGTAATATTATGAGTTATTAATGAAAACGTAAAATGATAATAATAACAAACATTGCTTGTACAACAACAATACCAATTGTATCAAGACGGATGTAAGAGAAGTAGTATATAAACAATCACACTTTAATATTGATGTGTTAGTTTTAATTGTTACATGTTTTAGTTTTTTCTTAATAATTTATCAAGGGCAAATGACACAAAAAGGTACTCAACTTAAGGGTCATTTTTAATTAAGGTACCACACTTTTTTCTAGCATAAAAAGGCCCCCAACTTATTTTTTTGGCCAATTTGGGTATTTTCGTTAAATATTTAACGATCATCTGTTAAGTTTTACATTTTAAGTCCACCGGCCGCTACCACCACCACCAATCATCGTCACCACCACCAAGCCTCCCCACCACCATCAGTACCAAGCACCGCTTCCACCACTTAAAAAATGTTATATCTTCATACGTATACTAATAACATTGTACCATATTCTACAAAAAGGCTGCTATCAATACAAAAGTTACTGGAAAGTGTAATCAAAATCATCAATTCTAATATCATGCATTCATGATAGAAGTTTAACTTTGACGAGTGAAATTCTTTGATAACATAAACTGTTTAATTCATAAGTATATAACCAACGATACAGAATCCATAAATTAAGTTGCCAACTATCACTTGGTAAAAATTATCGTAAATTCGAATTACTGTATTAATAAATCTAGTGATCCCCTCCATGACTATTCTTGTGGCCTGTAGATGTCCTATAACCTCACTTCGACTTTTTGGTCTTAATAAGTTTTCTAGATATATGCACTACTATTCAAACACTAATCAATATCATAGGCTAAACGCAATAGAAAATTGATAAGTAGCTAAATCAGTCATATTGTTAAAAAAAAACTTTTATGATTAAATAGTCGTACATGAAGATATAACATTTCCAATCATTTATTCATACAAGTCCGCCTTTTGTGCGATGTGTTTGATAATGACTTTAGTGTGGAACTGGTGTTTGTAGTATTGGTTGTGGTTTATGTTTGTTGATCTAACTTTCGGATGTTGTTTTATTTAGATGATTCGCTCCAGTGTATTGATTAAACTCTTTGACGGGCATCACGAATTTTTGTCGATGATGCGCGACGAGTACCTATTTTTTTGTCTGTTTTGAGTTTGATATGTGATGAATTTGTTTTGGTTTCTTTGGACGATGTTAGGTATAATTGTTGTATTTTTAATTACTAATAAGTTTTTGTTGCTATGAGATTAGTTGTATTGATTGTTACTGGTCTTGTATTTATGTTGTCGGTCTAGATATTCGTTCTAGTTTTGTCGACGAGGCTTCACCTGGACTTTTGTTTTTGATGATTGATATGCAATCCTTATGGTAATATTCATGTAACATCTTCTTGGCTTGTCTGAGTGACTTTTTGGTAGATTTGACCTAATTATAGACCACCCCCCCCCCCCCCCCCTTGAGTTTCTATGTTGTTTCAACACTCCCCCAACACTATTTGGCCGTAACTATTGGCGATTTTGTTATGTATGACTGTCTTGCTGTGTTTGACGATGATCGGTGGTGATGGTAGCGGTCGGTGGACTTGAAACGTAAAACTTAACGGATGATAGTTAAATATTTAACGAAATTACCCAAATTGGCAAAAAAAAAAAAAAGGGTTGGGAGCCTTCCTTTTGTATACAGAAAAAAAAATGTGATACTTGATTGGTCCAAAAATAAAATACCAAAATAAATAATATATAAAATAATTAAAATTATAAAAAAAAAAAAAAAATCACTTTCCACATATTAAACAAACTATAAATAAAAAATAATATGTCTCTTAAGTTAGATACTTTTTTGTGTCATTTGTCCATTTTATCAAAATGTCTCATTATATCTTTCGAAGGTCCCGTATAAATTATATTTAGCCATATATTGAGTATAGCTTTTTATAAGTTTGGTAATTGAACATAAACCTCATAGACATCAAAAAAGCTTTTTAAAACAAACACCCATCTTTTACATACGAGTAATAAACAAAAATGTTATTTTCGAGTCAGTTTAGAAAACTAAATCATTGACATAAACTACAATGTGTTAATAAAAGAGCTCGATTTATGTTAAACCTCGCCAATATTGTCGTAACTATAAAAAAACTAACAATGGTTGACATTAAAAGTTAAACATAAATCAAATATGTAAAGAACATTTCACTCAGAATTAGGAAATATTAATCGTCTTGTAAAGATGGTATATGTTAATCGATAGACACTCCTATGTATCCAAAATTATAAACTTAATAGCAAAGTCTCGAACAAATACAATAAAACAATTTAGAACACATTATATTGTTTTTCATATATAATACTCCAAACGAAATATTTGTTTGTGTTGTGTAGGTTAAAGTTGAAGGTGACTACTCATGTATTTATATAGTACAATGGTTAACCTACCTGGTATTGAATTTGGCGCCAAATATGTCAACATCTTATCTATAAAAGTTACCAAGCAATGAATGTGAGAAGGAAAGTGTACCATATACATTTCCTTAATTGTAGAGCATGTTTGTTACTTTATGACTTATCATAATTCAAAGAAATGTGTCGTCCACTTTTACCTCTTGTTTGTTAGTATAGATAATTGGCTAATTTGAGTGGTCATGATTATATTTGTTTTTGATCAAACAGCTAAAAATGGATTCTAGGAGTTGAAGGACCGTGGGCAATAAATAGATAATTTGGTTTTTCACTTTCTAATCACATGCAAACACTCAGCATTAGCAATGCTTCATGTCTTTAAAGTTTTGATGCATTTAATGCATAACATATAAAAGAATGAAGGTTTTTAGCAATGACTTATGTTAATTAAGTCTTTTTAAAAAACTTTGATTACAATGCAAAAAAACTTGTTAAAAAGACTTTTTTAAATAGTAAAAAGTTTTTGTTAGTTTTTGCATGCTCAAAGTCATGTTTTCTTTTACATATCGCTACATTTGATTTTTACTATTACTAGTAACTTCTTTTTATACGTTTTGTTATTTTTGGTCTAATCTCAAGATAATCAAAGTTGGTTTAATCTTTCTTTCTTTACTCAACCATAACTTTTCCACTATCCATCATCACTATATTCATCACCATTACCAATCCAAATTCTAAGCAAAAACTTTGAACAACGGGAAGAAGATCCCAAATCTTGAAAAAGACTTTACAAAATACGAGAATCATATAAAAAACAACCACATAGATATGCAATAATAAAAAACACACTACACACACCACGAATGAACTTAAATTCGGAATCTGAACTGATCAACAAATACACACAGTAGATCGAAGATTCAAAAATTGAGAGGTGAAATAAACTGAGAGAAATGTGTGGTGGTAGATGAATGGCCAGACGCTTGTTCGATGAGGCTGGGTTTGGACGGTAGTGGTGGTGATGGGCTGAGGATTGGGGACCATCGGCGGTGCCAGTGGAATACGGAATACGGCGGCATCATAGCAGATCCGAAAATGTCCATTTTTCATCTTTTTGACCACAACATAGTAAAAAAAGGGTTTTTAGACTTGTGCGATGGTAGGTGGATGTTTTTAGCCAGTGGAATACGGAATACTTTACTCATTTTTTTGACAAGTGTCTCAATCAAGGTTTTCAAGATCGGGATCCTACCCAGGATCGTTTTCGTCTTTTCAAGATTGAGATTGTAAAGTCAGATCGGGATCGTAAGATCCCACTATAATTTCATTGTCTTAATAGTCTTTGTAATATTATACAATCTACAAATTATTATATATTATAAACACAAACTTTTATAAATGTTTCATAAAAATGTTGTCCTAAACTATGATTATGAAATGTTTAAGAAGATAGTTTTTATTTGTGGTTTTTTTTGCCAAATAAGCTATAAACAAGACCTAACTACCCCTAATAAGCATAAATGATCAAAAATAAGCAACTAAATTAAGCTAAAGAAGGCAGAATACTTAAAAAAGCTAAAACACTTAGAATTTTTAAGCAAATAGCAAATATAGCTCAAATAAGCTCTAGTCTAAAGGAAATAAGCTAAAATTGACTTAAACTAACCTAATAAGCTATACTAACCCTAAATAAGAAAAATGGGATAAAACAGCAGGCAAAAAGTAAAGGGGGCACTTTTGAGCTTAAAAATAAGCTCAAAGATGGAACCT
Source organism: Tanacetum coccineum (assembly GCA_026074375.1). Taxonomy (NCBI): domain Eukaryota; kingdom Viridiplantae; phylum Streptophyta; class Magnoliopsida; order Asterales; family Asteraceae; genus Tanacetum; species Tanacetum coccineum. The sequence goes on along the minus strand of BQNB010004924.1, from coordinate 16,146 downwards.
TATGGCTTAAAGATTTATACCACCGAAAAGCTCTAACAATAAGCTACAATAATCATTAATCAAAAAGGAGTTTGAAACACAATTAAGCCCTTAAAAACAATGAAAAAGCAGTTTTGTTCGATTTTTTCAACACTTAGAAAACTTTTTTCAATTTTAACAAAACACAACTTTTAAGCTTAAAAATAAGCAAGCAAACAGATCCTTATGGATCTCAGACCTTAAAACAGATTAAATTTGGTCCTCAAAGAAAAATAATCAATAATCAAAAAGCATTTTGAAATTCACAATAAGCAATAATAAGCATTTGAAAAAGCATTTTCTTAAATTTTCAACACTTAGCACTTTTTTGACAGTTTTGGCAAAAACTCAAAACAAACTATGCCGACTTTAGAACCTTGTTCCTAACCCTTTTTTAACACTTCAAAACTCAAAAACAACACAAAAATACAATAAGCTAAAACACAATAAAATAAGCAACTTAAATTAAGTTTACAACCTTAACAGTATTCAAACAATGAACTCTTAAACCTTAATTTGAAAGTGTACCACACTTAGCTAAACAAGGTGTCTGCTCTTATGAGCTGTTAATCCAACAAGCCCTCCAGCTTGTTTAGAACAAGCTGGTGGGGTCCAATAAGCCCTTCCCGAATTGGCTTATCATCCTTATCCAAAGCTTAGGTAAATTTAGGGGGTGAATTTGTTTTGAATAAAGCTCAGTTAAGCTTTTATGAGCTTAACTGAGTTAGTAACTAGGTTATGAGTAGATTTAAGCTTATGAAACAATAGAAAAGAGCTTTTGGAATTTTAAGAACATAATAAGCAAAAACATATTTTATAAAGTAAACTAAGATTTCATTGATTTAATAGCTGATTACAATACTTGAAATAGAGATTACAAAGACAGAATTAAAATTACATTTAATTGAAAATTACATAAGCTAAAAAAAACTATATTAAGCTACTACTAAAAGCTGAAAAAAAGAAGAGATACGATGTGTGAGGAGATGAGCTCTATTTATAGGAGATGAGGGAGTTTCTAGGTCTGAACACGCTCTTCCTTGATCTCTAAATCTTGGCCCTTCAATTCTTGCAATCATTTGATGCTCTTTCTCATCCGTTGGATCAAAGTGTGAGCACACGCTTGCTAAACAGGGCATTCCGTGTTGTCAGAAGACTTTGTGCTTTCTTTTACAAGGATTAGTATAAAATTCCCAATCAAATTTGGTGTGTTTGGTTTGAATCCACCGTGTCATTCCCTTTGTGTAAATGGACCAATAGAAGCTCTCGAGGTGACGTTTCTTTGCTGAGTTGTGGCTTATTACTCGAATCTTTGTTCCACGTAGTCAATTGGGATTTACCCTTTGTTTTTGAAGCAGGGTAAAACGAGAACGACGATGAACAGTAAAAACGGGTTTTCCCGCGCCTTTTCTTTCCTTTTTATAACTTTGTTTGACCCAGGGGTTTGGGTTGTTGACTTGGGCCCGGGTCTATAAAAGGTATTGGGCCAGTTTGGTTAAATGGTTTTATAATTATAAGAGATAACGACCGTTATCTCTTTTATAAAAAGGAGATAACGGTGTTAGGGTTTAGGGACTTATGGTGAAATTGTTTTAACATTAAGGGCTCTTTTGGGATTTTGAAGGTTTTGTCTTTTTGTGGGTTGACCAAGGGTTGACTTTTGATGACCTTTTGCTAGAAACTTCCGGCTCTTGTGCACTCTATCCGTTCCCGTGTCCGTGTTTGTCCGGTTTTGACCATTTTCTTATGATTTTTGCACTATCCGTACCTACACATTCACAAACAACAAAATACACAAATACAAGCATATTTTTGCACATTTTGATCATTTAAGGGCCATTTTGGATATAATAAGGATATGTGATTTCTCACATATCATAGACCACTACTGATATATATGATGGGTTATTTATCAATAGTACACATTTTTAGGACTCCACAATTTAAGAATCATAATTTTCAATCAATACGAAGGATTTTATGAATATCGCGAGTTTACGATAATAAATACTTTTTTATAAAAATTACTATTCCTATCAGACATGAACATTTTGAAAACATCATTAATTGATAGAACTTTTAATAACAAAGACGTGCTTGAAAGAATCACTAAAAACGGAGCTAAAACGAGTAAAATACGACATTTACGGGTTTACGACGTTTAATTTTATAAAAGTCTATGAACAGTAAAAAGTAATGTTCGCCAAGGGACATGAAATACAAAAATGTCATATTTGATACGTTGTCCCTCAATAACTAAATCCAGGACAGAAAGAAACATACCAAACGGGCCCCCCCCCCCTTAAAACGAATAAAGTTACGCACTATTTATACTTGTGCACAATTCCCTGAGGTGATACTGTTGGTTCGTTTTTATAAAAAAAATTGTATGGGCGAAACAATTTAGAATCACTTAAATGATATTTATACTTAGTTTAAACTTTATAAATATTATTTTACAAAGGCGATTAAACTGTTTAACGATTATACGAGTTCAAATACACGGATAATATTTAGCAAATGCAATTAAAATATTATTTCACAAACATATTAGATGGTGATGTAGCTAATATAAATTATATACGGTCTTAGTTATTCAAAGTACTTAGTAAACTCATACGACTTAAAATCGATTAGCGTTGCAATTCGGGCGTAACTGTGGCGCATTTTCTGTTGGATTTACATTGTTAAACTCATCTACTCGAGGTGAGTTCATAGCCCCACGTTTTTACATTTTACAATGATTTATAAGTTAATGGTGAGAACATGCGATTGTTTTACAATTGATACGCAAGTAACCAACAGTATTCACCTCAGGAAATAGTGCACAAGTTAATAAAATAGTGCGTAACTTTATCTTTAAAGCCCGATTGTATGTTTCATACGTCCGCGCTTTCGTATTGAGACACGTAACAAAAATATAACATTTTTGATTTCCATGTCCGCAGGTGAACAATACTTTTAACTGTTCATAAACTTTTATAAATTAATCGTCGTAAACCCGTAAATGTCGTATTTTACTCGTTTTAGCTCCGATTTTAGTGATTCTTTCAAGCACGTGCCTTTGTTATTGAAAAGTTCTATCTATTAATGAGATTTCAAATGATCATGTCTGATAGAATAGTAATTTTTATAAAAAAGTATTTATTATCGTAAACTCGCGAAATTCATAAATCCTTCGTTATTGATTGAAAAATTATGATTCTTAATATTTTGGAATCCTAAAAATGTGTACTATCTGATAAAAATAACCCATCATATATATCAGTAGTGGTCTATGATATGTGGAAATCACATATCCTTATTATATCCAAAATGGCTTTAAAATGATCAAAATGTGCAAAAATATGCTTGTATTTGTGTATTTTGTTGTTTGTGAATGTGTAGGTACGGATAGTGCAAAAATCATAAGAAAATGGTCAAAACCGAACAAACACGGACACGGGAACGGGAACGGATAGAATGCACAAGAGCCAGAAGTTTCTAGCAAACGGTCATCAAAAGTCAACCCTTGTCAAACCCCACAAAAAGACAAAACCTCAAAAATCCCAAAAGAGCCTCTTAATGTTAAAACAATTTTCACTATAAGTCCCTAAACCCTAACACACCGTAATCTCCCTTTTTATAAAAGAGATAACAATCCTCTTATAATTATAAAACCATTTAACCAAACTGGCCCAATACCTTTTATAGACCCGGGCCCAAGTCAACAACCCAAACCCCTAGGTCAAACAAAGTTATAAAAAGGAAAGAAAAGGAGCGAGAAAACCCGTTTTTACTGTTCATCGTCGTTCTCATTTTACCCTGCTTAAAAAACAAAGGGTAAATCCTAATTGACTACGTGGAACAAAGATTCGAGTAATAAGCCGACGAGCTCAGCAAAGAAAACTTCACCTCGAGAGCTTCTAGTGGTCCCAATTTATCACAAAGGGAATGACACGTGTGGATTTCAACAAACACACCAAATGATGGAAATGTTTATATATCTAAATCCTTTGTAAAGAGCACAAAGTCTCTGACACACGGAATGCCATGTTAGCAATCCGTGTGCTCACACTTTGATCAAACGGATGAGAAAGAGCATCAAATGATTGCAAGAATTAAAGGGCCAAGATTTAGAGATCAAGGAAGAGCGTGTTCAGACCTAGAAACTCCCTCATCTCCTATAAATAGAGCTCGTCTCCTCACACATCGTATCTCTTCTTTTTTTCCAGCTTTTAGTAGTAGCTTAATATAGTTTTTTTTAGCTTATGTAATTTTCAATTAAATGTAATTTTAATTTATTCTTGAAATCTCTATTTCAGTATTGTAATCACTATTAAATCAATAAATCGTAGTTTACTTTATAAAATCTGTTTTGCTTTTATGTTCTTAATTCCAAAAGATCTTTTCTATCAGTTCATAAGACTTTAAATCTACTCATAAGCTAGTTACTAACTCAGTTAAGCTCATAAAAGCTTAACTGAGCTTTATTCAAAACAAATTCACCCCCTAAATTTACCTAAGCTTTAGATAAGGATGATAAGCCAATTCGGGAAGGGCTTATTGGACCCCACCAGCTTGTTCTAAACAAGCTGGAGCTTGTTGATTTAAGCTCATAAGAGCAGACACCTCTGTTTAGCTAAGGTGTGAGGTACACTTCTCAATATTAAGGTTTTAAGAGTTATTTATAGAAACTGTTAAGTTGTAACTTAATTTAATTTTTTTTTTTTTTTTTTTTTTTTTTTTTTTTTTTTTGTTGCTTATTTGAAGTTGTGCTTTCGCTTATTGTAATTTTGTGTTGTTATTTGAGAGTTCATGAATGTGTTAAAAAAGGTTAGGAACAAGGTTCTAAAGTCTGCAAGTTTGTTTTGAGTTTTTGCCAAAACTGTCAAAAAAAGTGCTAAGTATTGAAAATTTGAGAAAATGCTTTTTCAAATGCTTATTATTGCTTATTGTGAATTTCAAAATGCTTTTTGATTATTGATTATTGTTCTTTGAGGTCTAAACTTAATCTGTTTGAAGGTCTGAGATCCATAAAGATCTGTTTGTTTGCTTCTATTATTTAAGCTCAAAAGTGTGTTTTGTTTTGAAACTGAAAAAAGTTTTCTAAGTGTTAAAAAATGAACAAACAGCTGTTACATAACTATTTTAAGGGCTTAATTGTGTTTCAAACTCCTTTTTGATTAATGATTATTGTAGCTTATTGTTAGAGCTTTTCGGTGGTATAACTCTTTAAGCCATAAGGTTCCATCTATGAGCTTATTTTTAAGCTCAAAAGTGCCCCCTTTACTTTTTGCCTGCTGTTTTATCCCATTTTTTCTTATTTAGGATAGTAAATAGCTTATAGGTAGATTAAGTCAATGTTAGCTTATTTCCTTTAGAGTAGAGCTTATTTGAGCTTATTTGCTATTTAGCTTAAAAATTCTAAGTGTTTTAGCTTTTTAAGTATTCTGCCTTCTTTAGCTTATATCTTTTAATTCTTTTATAAACGGAATGATTTCATCTCGAAAACATGCCTTTGTATGTTCAAACCCCCACGTGCCCTCAGTGATAGCTGTGGCAGTGGTTCTTTCTTTGACAACCTGATCAAAGCCAGTAAGATGACGTTTAAGCTTTTTCAAGCTAGTATTTACCATACTTACTGTAGGAAGTTCTTTTGGAACCTCAACTATGACGGTTGTGGAAGAATGAGATGGGTCTAAAGGTGGGACCGAAGTCTCTTTCCAATAGGCATGTTCAGAATATAAATCAGTTTGTCGAACAAATCGTTTGTAGTAATCGTTATTAAGAATATCATAATTAATGGGTCTCGTGTTTATTTTATTCTTCACCATCAATGGATCTTGTTCTTTCAAAAGCATTTTTGAACGACTCTTTTCACTTAGCTCTAATGTTTCATCAGAATCAGGAACCACAATCCTTTTCTTCAAGCAGAAAGGTTTTTCAAAACCGATAGCTTGTTTCGAGGAATGATCATAACCACGTTTGGAGTTAGTCAGCATACGAACAGTTTGCGCAGATTGACCTCTTTTGAAATTGATGTTGTCAAGTTGCTTAATTTTCTTTTCTAACTCAATTTCTCTTTCAATATTTCTGTTTTCTTCTAATTGCAACTTATTTTTAAGTTCAGAAACCGTTTTCATTAAAGAATCCTTTTCTTGCCCTTGTTCGAAAAGATTTTGCTTAAGATGTGCAATCTCTGCAAACTGTTCATTTGGACCTGAAAAACTGTTTTCAACATTTTGTTTTTCTTTCAACTCTTTAACCTCTTCTTTATATCTGTCAAGCTCGGTAGTCAAAGCTTTATTGACAGAGTTGCAATGCGTCACTTGGGTAGTTATTTGGTCAAACATAGACAATATCAGGACATCTTGTTGAGCAGAAGAGTTAGAATTCTGAACAGTTTCCTGTTGTGTTTCACTCAGATACTGAGAATAAGGAATGATATTGCTATCACTGATTATATCAGTTTCTGACTGACTCACATCATTAGACTGTTCAGAAGACGTCATGATCTGCTCACTTTGATGGAATAAGTCATAGTTCAGATTATCTTGATTGTGTACCTCAGTGAGTGCATCTGATCCATTCCTTGAGAGATTGGCCATGAGAGCAATTTTGGCTGAATTGAGTTCATCACAATCAGAGTCATATGCATCCAGATCATCGGCTTGATAAGCGGCATTGTGAGTGGTGACTGTCTGAGAGTTTTGAACATCAGGGAGTCCTGGATCTGCCAAGAATGCTATCTCTTCCTCTGTTAAAGCTTGTCCACCTGCTTGAGCTTGAACCAACAACACTTTATCGTTGAACCATGTCTCATCCCTTTTCCGCTTAGGCTTAGTGCACTGCTTTGCAATATGACCCTCTCCTTTGCAATTGTAACAAATAACAGTCCGTGGTTTTCCCGTGTTGCTACCACTTGCACCAGATGTGTATTTTCTTGTTGTTCCAGCAGCATAAGAAGTATGTCTCCCCTGTACAGGTTGCACCGTCACTTTTCCATCATAGATGGTAGCTTGTTGACGAGGGTTTGACGAAGTCCTTAGCTGGTTGTTGGTGGTAGGATACCGAGATGTAACAACAGCAGTCAAGAATGACATCATGTGATTAATTGCATCAATCGGATCATCCCCCTTCTGAAAAACTGGAACAACTAAGCTGGAGTCTGGTTGGGAAAACTCTGGTTGTTGCTGCTGATAGGTTGTGGGAGCATATTCCAGCTGTGGGATTGATGGTTGTTGAGAATAAACGTGTGGTGAACGGGTGATTGCTACTCCATTTGTTGGAATTAAGTAATTGAAAGAGGTGTTGATTGATTGGCTGAGAATTGGTTGATGGTGAAAGGTTACAAACTGTGAAGTCTGATATGAGAAACAAAAGTTATGATATAGACTGTTGGAGGATTGTGTAGATGATATTGATAAGCTGGCGAGGTTAATTGTGATATGCAACTAAAGGCAAGATGATCAGGGTTGCGTCATGCAACAAACGAACCTTCAATTGCATTTCGGTTTCATGTTGTTGCAGGACATAGCATGAGTTGATCAACGTTGGTAGTGTGCAAGTCTTTAACCAGCTTTAACATCATTAACAATTTGCCTCCATTCATCAGGAAGATGTTAAGAACCTTGGTGTTTCAATGAAACGCTCCAATGGCATCTTGTAAATGTATCATATCAATTGAGTAACAGAGTGAATCCTCAATAATACTCATGTAACTCTCTCCTTTCTTGTAGTGAAGCATATCAAATACCATCAATACAGCTTAGCACTCACGTTCTGTTTGGTTAATGACGTTCCATGCATCAACAGTTTAAATCCATACTCCCAAAGATCCTTTGCTACACGATGTTGACTCACTAAAGCATAGATTTCAGTTGGTAGGCCTTGGAGAATGATGTTAATTGCTTTGATGTCGCAATCTGCTTGAATGGCTTCAGCTGGAGTTAGCTCAACATATTCCTTTAGCCTTGTTACTCCGTCCTCAGTGATTGAAGGCCAAACAAGTGGTCCTTTTTCAACAGATGCTAGTATCATTCTTCCGTGTGGTCTATTCATCATATAAAGTTCCATTCTGCTTTTCCATGAATCATACAAGTGTTTTTCCAGCATCGGTGGTTTGTTGTCTCCTCCAGAGAGAAGTGATTTATCAGCAAGAGACGTCATTGTGATATCAAAAGATTACAATTTGATCGGTCGGTGGTAGAAAGAAATTGTGTTTGATACGTGATTGTTGAGTCTTGAATTAAAACTACACGGGATTTTACAATTCTTGACAAACCGGGAAGACAAGTGTTTGTTTCACGGGATTTTACAAGTCAAAGAAATAACCGTATAATTTAAAATTGAGTTTGTTAAGTTTGAATTTATTTTTCACTGGTTCGATCCGCTCGTTCGATCGTCTAGTTCGATCCTCTCGTTCGATCGGCTAGTTCGATCCTCTCGTTCGATCGGCTAGTTCGATCCTCTCGTTCGATCGGCTAGTTCGATCCACTAGTGAAAAAAAATCTCGTTCGATCTTAACTAGAAAACTCTCGTTCGATTCAAACTAGAAATCGCTCGTTCGATTCAAACAATAAATCGCTCGTTCGATTCAAACAAGAAGTCGCTCGTTCGATTCAAACTATGCAATAGCTCGTTCGGTCCTCTCGTTCGATTCACTAGTTCGAGTATCTTGTTCGATTGACTAGTTCGATCCCCTTGTTCGATCCCTCTAGTTCGATCCTAACTATTACGAAACCCAAATTTTCAAAACTCAAAAAGACACGATTTTTAATGATTTTTAGCAAAAATTCTTGTACAACTAGTATTACTAACCCTATAGGAACAATAAAAATGAAAACTTTAAGGTTTTTAAGCCAAAAAAATTTTATCACTAATTTGCTCTTTGTAAAGGTTTTGAACACAAATCAAACACAAAAATCTAAACACACCACTCATGACTCGTGATACCATTGTAGAATACTAGTAATCTAATGAATCAACCAAGAACAATAAGTGAGATGTGGGTTGGATTGTTAGAGAGAAACTTGGATGGAATGGATGAATGTATTATGGAATGTGTGGAAAACAAATGGAACAATCAACTAATGGAACAACCAACCCTCTCCAAGACTAGGAGAGGGTGTATAAATACTACCATGGCCGGCCCATGGGCTGGAGTTGGGCCACCCATGGGCCTTGGGCCGGACTAGATTACTAATCTAATCCTTATACTAACTACGAGCTAAGACTTGTTACAACTTTGGAAGTGACCGACACTTTTCGTGTTTCCAACATTCTCTTTTAGAGCTCACTCCTACTTGTATGACTCTTGAACTTGCGGACCGTTCGATTACCCAACCGATCGGTATCGTCGAAGATGTCGATGTAAAAGTAGGAAAGTTCCAATTCTCGGCCGACTTTGTAGTCAGACTTTGATGCCGATCCTCGAGTACCCTTAATTCTCGGGAGATCCTTCTTAAAGACCGGGCATGCTTTGATTGATGTGTACGAAGGAGAATTAACTCTTCGTGTTGGAAAAGAAGCCGTAACATTCAATCTTGACCAAACTTCGAGATATTCCTCTAATTACGATGATATGACGGCGAACCGAATCGACGTTATTAAAATGGCTTGTGAGGAATATTCTCAAGAAGTTCCCGGTTTTTTCTCCAATTGTGATCGCGAGTGTCAATCCCACTCCTTATTATGACCAATCATTTCACCTCTACTCCGACTCTCACTCTCTTCGAGGGATAGTGATTTTCTTCTCGAGGCAGTCATGCTTCCTCGCTCTTGAAGATATCCAACTTCACCGAAAGTTGAAGACTCTTATTTATGCCCCGAGGGGATTTCTTCTTCTTGAGCATTTTCTCAATATGGAGCCACCATTACCCCATCCTACCAAGAAATTAATTGCCTGAAATTCGAAAAGAACTCAAAGTTTGTAAAGCTAAGAATGATAAATCTTCAATTGATGAGCCTCCCGAGGTCAAACTCAAGGACTTACCTCCTCATCTCGAATATGCATTTTTGGAAGGTGACGACAAGTTGCCTGTCATTATTGCTAAAGACTTGAGTGTCGAGGAAAAACGCCGCTCTCATAAAGTTTGAAGGTCACACAAGCGACCTTGCTTGGAAACCTCGACATCAAGGGTATTAACCCGGAATTTTATACTCACAAGATTCTTATGGAAGAGGACTACAAACCGGCGGTTCAACACCAAAGATGGGTGAATCCAAAAATCCACGATGTCATCAAAAAGGAGGTTAAAAAACTTCTTGACGCCGGATTAATTTACCCGATTCTCGATAGTCCTTGTGTACGCCCCGTACATTGAGCGTACCGAAAAAAGGTGGCTTTACCGTTGTTGAAATGATAAAAATGAGTTAATCCAACTCGTTTGGTTAACGGTGTGGCGTGTAGCATTGACTACCGGAAAGTAAATGTGAGGCCATCCGTAAAGACCATTTTCCACCACCGTTTATAAGCAAATGCTCGAGAGATTAGCAGGAACCGAGTACTATTGTTTCTCCGATGGTTTCTCGGGTTTACTTTAAAATTCCATCGACCTCATTGATCAAAGAAAAGCAACATTCACGTTCCCCTTTACGAATGTTTCGCCTAGCATGCCTTTTGGTTTATGCAATGCACCGGGCACGTTTTAAAGGTGTATGATGGCTATCTTTCATGATATGATCGAAAAAATGATGGAAGTCTTCATGGACGACTTTTCGGTCTTTGGGAATTCATTCGAAAATTGCCTCTCTCGTGTAGACAAGATGCTTCAAAGGTGTAAAGACACCAATCTTTGTCTTAATTGGGAAAAAAGTCATTTTATGGTGAAAGAAGGCATTGTCCTTGGCCATAATATTTCCAAAAAAGGGATTGCGGTTGATAAAGCCAAAATCGATGTGATTGCTAAGTTACCTCATCCCACCACCGTTAAAGGTGTTCGGAGATTTCTCGGTCATGCCGGTTTCTACCGACGGTTCATTAACGATTTTTCCAAAATTTCCCGACCAATGACTCATCTTCTTGAGAAGAATACTCCGTTCATTTTCTCCGATGATTGTATTCAAGCTTTTCAAACATTAAAGAAAAAACTTACCGAACCTCCAATCTTGATTGCTCCAGACTGGGACCTACCCTTTGAGCTTATGTGCGATGCAAGCGACTTTGCCATAGGTGCAGTCTTGGGGTAACGTCATGAAAAACACTTTAGGCATATACACTATGCTAGCAAAACAATGAACGAGGCGGAATCGCATTACACTATGATGGAAAAAGAAATGTTAGCCATGGTGTATGCCTTTGAAAAATTCTGGTCTTACCTCATCTTGAACAAAAGCATTGTGTATACGGATCATTCTGCCCTAAAATATCTCTTTGCTTAAAAAGATTCCAAGGCGAGATTGCTCCGGTGGGTTCTCCTCCTTCAAGAGTTCGATTTCAATGTAATTGACATAAAAGGAGCCGAGAATCTCGCGGCCGATTATCTTTCCCGATTAGAAAACCCGTATGAAAATGTTCTCAACCCAAAAGAGGTGAATGAAAAATTTCCTCTCGGGACACTTAATATGGTGACTTCTCGAAGTGACTTAAGTACCCTGTGGTTTGCCGATTATGCAAATTACCACGCAGGGAATTTTATTGTTAAAGGGATGTCATCTAAACAAAAGAACAAGTTTTTCAAGGATGATAAACATTACTTTTGGGACGACCCCTTCTTGTTTAAAATATGTGCGGATCAAATGATCTGGCGGTGTGTTGCAGGCCAAGAAGTTGTTGACATCCTCATAGCTTGCCATAGTGGACCCATCGGGGGACATTACTATGCCAACTACACAGCCAAAAAGGTTTTTGACTCAGGATTTTATTGGCCCACGATTTACAAAGAGGCCCATGACTTGGTCACCCGATGTGACACTTGTCAGCGTCAAGGAAAAATTTCGTAGCGTGATGAAATGCCTTAAAATTCCATCCAAGTTTGTGAAATCTTTGATGTGTGGGGCATAGATTTCATGGGGCCATTCCTGTCTTCACGTGGGAACAAATACATACTCGTGGCCGTCGACTACTTGTCAAAATGGGTTGAAGCGAAAGCGCTCCTGGTATGTGCTTAAATACACATACTTTTGTCCATCAAAAACAAGCTTAAATAACCAAAAAACAGACAAAAACTGCCAAATATATGTTTGTTTTGCATTTGTATTGTGCAGGAAACGGATATCAAACAAAAGGACGAAAAACAAAGCCAAAAATGACAAAACTGGGCACGGAATGGAAAAGTGTGAAAAAACGAAGCCAAATCAAAGCCAAAAAGGGAATCAAGTCAACAGAAAAGTCAAACAGTCAAAGCCAAAGTCAACCGCGACAAAGTCAAGTCAAGAGGAATTCAAAATTAGAAGAAATATAGCTTGAGGGACCAAAAATGCCAAATCCCTAAGTGTATTACAAGAAGAAAAAGACTACAAGGGTGGAATTTGCAATTAAGTCAAATTACAAGTAGAGGGACGTAATCTGCCAAATCCCCATACTTGTATTACACAAGGACTGAGTTTGCAAACATTCTTATATGGTTGAGGATCCACTTTTGCTAAGTCCCCAAAATTGTATCACCATAAGGACGAATTTTGCAAAGAGAAAGTTATAAATGGAGGACCAATTTTATGTGATCAAGTCACCATCTTTAACTCTTCTCGATTAATATGTTTCTCGGGCAATTAAAACCCCGTTGGAGTGACCGTGTCACCATTACCCAATCTTTCATATTGCACCATTGAGTTATCCAAAGCCTGCAGGGGCCAACATTTCAGAGGTGAACGGTCATCGCACATTAAGTCACTACTTGGAGGGTGACGTACCAAAATTTGCGGTTGTCCCCCGGATCCCAAACCTTCCCCAATGACTAAAAAATTTGGGGCTTGGTCAATCTTAGTGACCGCAAAAACAAGCGTGCTTCATGGGAAGCACCCCATGCATGAACCTATTAATTTCCTTTCTTATTTCTATTGTGATGTGAAGAGGCATGTACTTTTTCCGATTCTGTTTGTATTGTGCTTGTGATTTTTTGTACAGGGATTGAACCAAAATTTTTATAAAACTCTCGTGTTCGGTGTTATCGTCCCGGTCCACTCGAGTCTCTATGCCTTTGCTTGCAACAATAGTTTGGGGAAGATCCAATATCCTAATCCTTATCGACTAACGTTTTATCTTTAAAGAGCATACTTCATAAACGGCTTAGGATTTACATAGAGACTCTTCTTAAAAACAACTAATGAGGGCAATGTTTTAAATCTAGTATGGGGGGGGGGATACTATTGATTTTAATATCCCTCCGCCATTATGTTCACACGTACCCCGTTTTTTCCACAAAAATTTTAAAATGTTTCAAAAATAAAATAATTGTATTGTCACAATTTAGACTTTTCCTGCTGTTAGAAAAAGTAATACAAATTAGACTCTATATAGCTGTTGAAGCTCTAGCTTGTTCCTTTAACTTTTAGGCTATAGTGCGTTCGCGAAAATTCGCGAAGAACGAAAAATGATAGAGTTAAGTATGAAGTGGGAAGCTAAGTCAAGGATTATTTGGAATCGTTAAGAGCCATGTATGTAATTTGTTGCTTTTCTCTTCCATAAAGCTCCTAACTCGGTATTAATATACGGGTGCTGTTTTTGGAGATTAAACTTACCAATCAATAATTTTTTAATGTAAAGTAAACAGCAAATAATTTTAGTCTCTAGTTCAAACTTATACATGAATTTTTCAAATAAGTCAATCCTATATAAGTAATAAAAAAAGATGAAAAATGGATGATAAAATGATAAAGAAAATATAAATAAATATAAACCTGTAGGGCTGATAAAATACTTTACTACCTCTTGTCGTGCTCACACCGTGCTGGTAGTCTTACTAAAGTAAACGTCCTATAGTCAAGAATCAAAAATCTGAGACTGATAAAAGATTGCCTGCATACTTGCCGGCTCACAACCGATGTGTGCAGCCTTCCAAAGGTCGAGGGTTATAACTTGCATAAATGTTTAAATATTTAAGTGTGAATTAATAGACGAAAGTCGCTACATGGGATGATCTCGCCTTCAAACTCATTATTCTCGGGTGGAACATGAAGCATAGTATTTTGCAAAACGTTGATCCATGGTTGAAATTTAAAATAGCACATTCACCTATGATATAATAATTGTCGGGAGTGAAAAGTTCACAAGTTGTAAATATGAGTAGTGTTAGCATTTTAACTGATATTTAGCGGTGATTTCGTTTTAAGCTTGGTTTGGAGCTAGTGAAAAGTCGGGGATGATGAATTTATCCTTTTTGGGGCATTCTTGGATCGAAATACATCTTGTTCTATGATCCCTAACGGTTATGGAAATAACAAAAGTCAGAATATTCTAGGTAATTAAAAAAAATTATCATAAAAATGGAAAAAGTTTTGAAAAATGGGAAAATTGGGTGTTTTAAAGCTTGTGATTTCTTAACTCTCCCCACAAAAGTCTTTGCTACTTTCCAAAGATTTAGTTTGGGGAAGTGTTTGAGGTATTTAGTTTTAGACCATATGATATTGCGCGAGGACATGGCAATCACTTAGTTTGGGGAATTTTGATATGTGAGAAATTACATATCTTTGTTATACCAAAAATGGCCCTTAAATGATCAAAATATGAAAAAATAGGCTTGTATATGTGTATTTTGTTATTTGTGAATGTGTAGGTACGGATATGCAAAAATCATAAGAAAACGGTCAAAACTTGACAAACACGGACACGGGAACGGATAGAGTGCACAAGAACCGGAAGTTTCTAGCAAAAGGTCAACATAGTCAATCCTTGGTCAACATTGGTCAACCACAAAATGCCAAAATCCTCAAAATACCTAAAATGCCCTTATTGTTAACTCATTTTCATCAAAAGTCCAAAAACCCTAACACCGTTAGTCCTTTGTTATTAAAGGGACTAACGGTCGTTAACCTTTATAACAATACCCTTTACCCGAGCCCAAGATATACACTGGCCTAATTTTCCTTTTACACAGGCCCAAGTCAACAAACCTACACTCCCGAGTCAAAGAAAGTTATAAAAAGAAAAGAAAAGAAGCGCGGGAAAACCTATTTTTACTATTCATCGTCTCTTTCATTTTACCCTGCATCATAAACAAAGGGTAAATCCCAATTGGCTACGTGGAACAATGATTAGAGTACTAAGCCATAACTCAGCAAAGAAACATCACCTCAAGAGCTTCTATTGGTCCATTTACCCTCAAGGGAATGACACACGAGATCCTAAAGAAACACACAAGGAATGGATTTTTACTCTAAATCCTTTGTTAAAGAAGCACAAAGCCTCTAACACAAGGAATGCCACACTGGCAAGCCGTGTGCTCACTTAATGATCCAACGGTGAAGATTGAAGAGCCAATGATTGCAAGGAATGAAGGGTGATGATCAAGACCAAGGGGAACGCGTTCACAAGGCCTAGAAGCATCCATTCTCTCCTATAAATATAGGACCTCCTTCACTCATAAGTGGAGTATCTAGTGTAGCTTAGTATAGACATATTTTAGTAATTTTAAGCTTAAATGTCATTTTAATTCTTGTAATTTCCTTTTAAAAAGCATTGTAATTCATATTTCAGTAATAAAATTATAGTTCACTTCTAAACTTGTGATTTGATTTGCTTTTGCTTAATATGCAAAATGGTTTAAATAAGCTCTCAACTGTTCAATAAGCTTTTAATAATCTTTCATAAGCTAGCTACACTCTCATTTAAGCTTTTAATGCTTAAATGAGCTTATTATCTCTCAAAATCTCCAATCAAATTACCTCAGCTTATTTTGGAAGGGAAACTAGAAATGGAAGGGTTTCCAGGACCTCACTAGCTTATCTATGATAAGCTAGAGCTTGTGGATAAGCTCATAAGAGTAATTTTTAAGCCTTGTTTGTGCAAAGGCTCTTGTAAGTCCTCTTTTTCCATTTTATAGCTCTAAATTGCATTTTAGCTTAATCCTGTTTAATAGTAGCTTATTTTTGTTTAGAATAGCTTATATTTGCTTATTATAGTAGTTTAATGCTTAATTTGTTTAATTCTTAGCTTAGATCTTAATCTGCTAGTGTTAGTTATAAAATCTGTCAAAAAGTCAAAAAAAA